>JAPXFY010000973.1:12500-27500 GCA_030674185.1 Monoplex corrugatus
TCTGAACGTCGAGGGGAAAATCTTCTTCTCTGTTATGGCAGCAAGATTGACAAAATACCTGACTGAAAACAAGTATGTGGATATGTCAGTCCAAAAGGGAGGCATACCAGGAATGCCTGGATGCTTGGAACATGCCACGTTGATTTGGGATGCCATCCAAAAAGCAAGAACAGAGAAGAGAGACATTGACGTAGTTTGGCTTGATCTGGCGAATGCATATGGATCAGTTCCACACGATATGATCCAGCTGGCTCTTGAAATGTATCACATCCCAGAAAACATCCGAACAATG
Source organism: Monoplex corrugatus (assembly GCA_030674185.1). NCBI lineage: Eukaryota > Metazoa > Mollusca > Gastropoda > Littorinimorpha > Ranellidae > Monoplex > Monoplex corrugatus. Next base: position 12,793 of record JAPXFY010000973.1, read on the forward strand.
CTGAGGAAGTATTTCCAAGGGTTCTCAATGCGGTTCTCTACCAAAGAATACACCACGGACTGGATAGACCTAGAGGTGGGCATTGCAATGGGCTGTGCAATCTCTCCCATACTGTTCGTGTTGGCAATGGAAGTCATCTTGAAAGCTGCAATGAAGAGTTCAGGTCCAGTGAATCTGGGAGATGGATACCAGATGCCTCCTCTGAAAGCTTTCATGGATGACACAACAGTCTTGTCCACGGATGAGGAAGAGACACACCAAATCATAAAGCAGCTGGATGAGCTGGTGGCCTCTTCAAGAATGAGGTTCAAACCTAAGAAATCCCGAAGTCTCTCACTGCGAAAAGGAAAAGTGGCAGATTCAGTCAAATTCATGGTAGCCAACCAAGCCATCCCCACTGTCACAGAAGAGCCAGTAAAAAGTCTCGGAAGATGGTATGATGACTCCCTGAAAGACACACAAAGGGGATGTGAAACCAAGCAAACAGCAGAAGAAGGCCTGAAGAAAATAGATAACTGCGGACTGCCAGGCAAATACAAAGTCTGGTGTCTACAGTTCATGCTGATACCAAAGCTGCTGTGGCCACTGCTAATCTATGACATTTGCACCAGCACAGTCGAAGCAATGGAAGCCAAAATCAACAAATACACAAGAAAATGGCTCGGTGTCCCACCTGGTCTCACTGATGTTGCATTCTACTGTCGTCAAGCAATGCTGAAGCTACCTCTCAAATCCATAGTGGAGGAATACAAAGTTGGAAAAGCAAGACTGTTGAGCATGCTGGAGGAATCGGAGGACAATATCGTGAGAGCAGTTCATCCAAAGCTGAGAACTGGCAGAAAGTGGAAAGTCCAAGAGGCTGTAAACAATGCCAAGAGAAACCTCAGCATCAAAGAAATAATTGGACACACGCAAACCAACAGACAGGGACTGGGAGCAACAAAAATGCAGTGGTGGTCCAAAGCCAAAGGGAAGGAAAAAAGAGACATGATCATACAGGAGTTGAAGGAAGAAGAAGATGTCAAAAGAGTGCAGAAGGCAGTCCAGCAAGGTCAACAGGGGCAATGGACAACATGGGACAGTGCACTTCAAAGAAGTCTCAGCTGGAACGATATGTGGCACATGGCTCCTCTAAGGATAAGCTTCCTCCTCAGATCTGTATATGACCTGCTCCCCTCGAATGCAAACTTAGTGAAATGGGGGAAAGCAGACGACCCAGCATGTCCGCTCTGTCAGAAGAAACAAACAGTGGAACATGTCCTAAGCTCTTGCAAAGTAGCGCTAGCCCAAGGAAGGTATACATGGAGGCACAACCAAGTTCTGAAAGTGATCACAGATGTGGTTAGCGAAAAAACCATGACCCCAAACGCACCAATTGCTATGACAACGTTCTACAAAGCAGGAGGGAAACAGGTCTGGCCCGAAAGGGCTATGACAACCAGCACATTGCCAAAGGGTCTTCTGGATGGAGCAGTCGACTGGGAGTGTACAGCAGACCTCCCAGAGTGGAGAAATTACCCAGATGTCATCAGCAAGACAGGCATGAGACCAGACATCGCTCTCCACTCTGACTCCTCGAAACAAGTGATTCTGATAGAACTCACTGTGCCATACGAAAGCAGAATGGAAGAAGCACATATCTACAAGACCGAAAAATACGCCGGTCTTGCCAGCACCCTGAAGAAAGCAGGTCTGCGGGTCAAAATCTTCGCCATAGAGGTCGGGGCAAGAGGGTTTGTGGGCACCTCCGCTTATGATCTCATGAAACAACTCGCCATTTCTGGGAAGAAGAGGACTAGAGCCCTTAAAGCGATGGCAGAGGCAGCAGAAAGGAGCTCAAGCTGGATCTGGGCAAGGAGGAACGAAAAAAGTGAACTTCATAAGGATTAAATTCCCTACAGATGATGTGTGCCCCGTTAGCACATTGGTAAAACCGCGTACCGCAGTTCTGAAGCGCAGAATCGCCCAGGTTCGATCCCCGGCGTGGGAAAAAAAAAAAATAGACAACAGCAGAAGGGCATCCAGGAGTCATGACCTGGATGTGGCCCGGCCCCCCGAGAGTGTAAGGAATTCAGGGCCGAAACACTTGTCTAAAGGGGGTTACTTCTCTGAAGACCTTCTGTTGTCTAGCTCTCCCTAGAGTTTCTTTCTACCTTCTACCTATATTGTCATGTCATGGACCACAGTGTGTTTTGTTGTGCAGGTGTATGGGTCCAAACGGCACGGTCCACGATGAAGGAGACAGCTTTAAGGCCGCTGATGGATGCAACACCTGCAGATGTGTTCATAACGGCCTCGTGGCTTGTACCCTGATGGCATGCCCGGACAATTCGCAACCTGTAAAAAGAACACACTGACTTAAAACTTTCTTATCTGTTTCTGAAATAGTGTGGTTTAAGCGAAGCGAGCATTAGAAAAAATAAAGCTTTGAAAAAAAATTAATCTCTTGTCATAATCTGAATTCCCCCCCCCCCCCCCTTTTTTTTTCATTTTTTTTTCATGAAAAATCTTCAAGCCAGTTAATGATCTTTCATCTGATGGTCACAATAGTCAAGTGGGTAAAACAACAGACGTCCAGTCGAAAGGTCTTGGTTCCATCAAGCCCGGGTACCTCCCGCCTCCACGCTCTTCGAGGGTCCAGAGAATTGATAACCGGCCATCAATCAGCGGTCATTCTTTTTTTCCAATCTCTTCCTCAAAGATTTCTGTTTTGTTTTGGTTTGTAGTTTTAAACAAGACAGAGTACTATTTGGAGTAAAAGGTCTATTCTGTCTCTGTTTTGTTTCCTTGTTTTTGTTTGTTCTTACGTTTGTAAGGGAAATAACTCTTCTTTCCCTTATTCGGGGCTATGGCTGTCTATCTGCATTTGCCTCGGTTTTAATTGTAACAGACAACACGGGTTTGTTTGTTTGTTTGTTTTGTTTTGTTAGACACAGCATTGTCATGTAAAGCAAACACTCAAAATTGTTGCATCAACAGCGCTGTAATAAGATTTACGTTAAGTTCACAACGATTTTAAAGAACTTACGCAGCCTACAGTACTTTCATGTCTGTGTCATCCTGGAAAAAAACTTTTACATATATATATATATATATGTATATATATATATATATATATATATATATATATATATATATATATATATGTATGTATATATTTATATATATATATATATGTATATATTTATATATATATACATACATGCATACATACATATATATATATACAAACATACATATATATACATACATATATATATACATATATTTGTATGTACATACATATATATATATATTATATATATTTATACATACATATATATCCCAATCTTGAAGTACCTCTTGAAGTGGCTGTCATATTGTGTACAATAAATGCCAATACAAATACCTTGAAAATATTTTCTGCAAAAATTGAAAATTTAACGATCAGCAAAACAATTTTCCGACTTGATTATTTGGGGCCTTTAGAAATTTACTTGAACAGTTACTTTTTCTTTTTCTTCTTCTTTTTCTTCTTCTTCTTCTTCTTCTTCTTCTTCTGCTACTACTACTTCTTACTTGTTCTTCTGGTTCCTGTTTACTTGTTGTTGTAAACAAATGTCATGTGTACAGATTAGCAATGGCAAGTTTGAAAAATGGCTTCTAGTCAATAACTGTTACCGTTAGATAATAAAGTATCATTGTCATTGTCATTGTTAACTTGCATTGTCAGCCATACGAGCAAAACAAAACCTTGATATTTTGACTACCTCACCCTATCTACCGGCTTCCTGCAGGACGCTGGTGGATAGGGTGAGGGAGTCAGAGGATTAAGTTTTTGCAGTTGGTGGATAGGGTGTGGGGGTCAAAAGGTTAAAACACTAACAGATCTGCACAGATGATGAACTAGCAGAGCTGAGAAACCTTTACCTTTTACCACCAGGCGGGAGGTTCCCGGGCAGGATGTAAACCAAGACCTCTCGACTGGACGTCCGTTGTTTTACCCACTTGACTATTGTGACCATCAGATGAAAGATCATTAACTGGCTTGAAGATTTTTCTTGAAAAAAAAAGAAAAAAAAAGGGGGGGGGGGGGGGAATTCAGATTATGACAAGAGATTCATTTTTTTTTCAAAGCTTTATTTTTTCTAATGCTCGCTTCGCTTAAACCACACTATTTCAGAAACAGATAAGAAAGTTTTAAGTCAGTGTGTTCAGGGGTCGAATTACTTGGTATATAAGTAACACAGGCCTTTCGTGTATGCTGCATAAAGTTCATCATCTAGTTACTTTGCTGTTCACCATCAAGATGAGAGCTATTGTCGTGTGTGCTGTTTTCAGCATAGTGTTTGCATATGTTCATGCAGGTATTGTATGATCAAATATTTGTTTCAGATATACGTGTTTTACGCTGTGATATTTTGGTTACCCGTCAAATTTGAACTGTCTAAAACCAAATCTTGGAAGGGGTAAAATCTCTGTTGCTGCGAATTCTTTTTGCCGTATGTGGATTATGCAAACGGGAACTTTTGTTTGTCGTCTCATCTGAAAGTCTAGCACCCTGATCACTACACAAGAGTGTGGGAGGTGGGGTGATGGAAAAATGATGTCCCTTTGTGACAGGGAACCGAACCTGGAGTCTCTCACTTCGAATTCTTTAACACTTTTATCACTGGACTAAGACTCCACCGCCGACAGTTTCAGGACGTTTTCTGTCTGAATTCAGTCATGATCTGCTTTGAGACTGCCTCTGCGGCTGCCTGGGTTTGAGTTTTGGGTTTGCTCAGGAGGCATTCGTTGTACTCGGACAAATCCATATGCGCTCCACCCAAATCCGCCAGTTATTACCTGGCATTTCCTTGAACCTATGCAAAACCCTATGCACTGGCAAGGTTGCCTGGGTTATGACTTAAATCTTATGACTTAATGCATTATGCAAAATTGATTGATAAACTTTAAACATATGACTGATTGCATGATGCAAGTTTGGCTGATGCTAGTCGTCGCCTATGATAGTTGCATCACGAAAGATGGGCAAACTCCAATAGCCATTTATGACCTCTAATGATTGCAGGTGAAATGTGGTTTCTAAGAGGAATGTTAAGAATTCCATGGACAGCAACGAAAACAAACGAGACAGTCTTGAAGGAGGCAGACACAAGAAGAATATTAATGAAGAAGATTAGGAAAAGACAAGCAACATTTATTGGACATTCTGTGAGACAAGAGAAATTAGAGCACCTAGTCACAACAGAAAAGCTGGAGGGTAAAGAGCACCAGGTAGACCTGGGGAGAAAATATTGGACGGACATGCTGAGTGAAGACAGAGAGGGTGGGAGATGTTCTTGCAGCGGTAAAGGATAGATTCGTATGGAAGGCCATACTCACCAACGCCATGCGGCATGGCACATGATGATGAATGATTGCATTGCAAAAGACTGACGAATTCTAGTTATCGCCTATAATAATTACACTATGGAAAACTGGCTAAATCTAACCATTACCTGTAGTGAGTGAATTACGGGAAACTGGCTAACTCAAACCGTGACCTTTAAACATTGTACTGTGGAAGATTGGCTAACTTATATTAAGCCATAGCATATTATAATTGGACTGTGGAAGATTGGTCAACTCTAACCATGACTTATAAGATTGGATTATGTGTAATACGCTGTGAGTTCACGTGCGTGTCATTTGTTTACAGAGCTAGAGTGCATTGACACTGAAGGGAGGAGAATGGAGGAGGGGGCAGGCCCTTACATCGGTGCCGACCATTGCAACATCTGCAACTGTCACGAGGGGATGTCTGAGTGCACCAAGATGCTTTGTCTTCCCGGACATTCCAGGTCAGTGACCCCCGCGTGGGGATGCCGGGGGCTCTGTCATTATAAATAGTATCCCCAACTTCTGGAAATTCTGTGCAACAAATTTCCTCTAATCTGTCATTCTCTTTGTTTCTGCCTTATTCCTTTGCTTTCTGTCATTTCTTCCCATAATTTTCTGCCTTAATGGTCCATTCACCTGTATGAGTTCGATAAAGTCTTAGGTACGTTTTTTTTTTAAGGATTGATAATTGGGAACATGTATTAAATGCATTTTTGGCTCTAGGGAGGTGAGATATGCGGAAGCAATTTTGGATAATTTATGCCTGTTTTTATATGTTTTGGTGTCCTTATGTATGCTTATATTTTATATTCAGGTGTGTTTTTTAAATCCCTTGTGCGATAAATTGGACAAAGTGGTCAACACCAGGGGCATGTCCTTAGATTATGTGCACGAATGCACTGATATGTGTACTTTAATTTTCTTTTCTTTTGTTTTCCTGTTGAATTTTTGTATGTTTTTGAAGCAATTGTAGCCCTGATATGGCTCTACGCAGTCGACTGGGCTTTAAACAACAATAACAACAACAATAACAAGGTCAGTGACATCTTCAGTCCGGAGGTGTAGTAGAGCCTACAGTACTGTGTAGTGACCATCCTCTTACTGTTATTGTTGCTTTACAGCCCAGCTGACTGCATACATCCACATCGGGGCTATAATATATTGACCATTCTGTTGCTGTTATTGTTGCTTTAAAGCCCAGTCGACTGCATGGAGCAACATCTGGGCTATAGCCATTTTGAAATTGTACACAATACTTCGACAGGTAAAAAAAAAAGAAGAAGAAAAAAAAAGAAGAAAATTAGTATACATTTCAATACATTTGCGCACATAATCTAAGGAGATACTCCTGGCATTGGCCGCTCTGTCCAATTTATCACAAGGAGATTTTAAAGAACATACCTGAATACAATTGCTTCCGCATATCTCATTTCCCTAGAGCCAAAAAAATGCACTTAAAACATGTACCCAATTATCAATCCTATGAGAAACTATGTAAGACTTTATCGAACACATACAAGTGAATGGACCAGCAAGGCAGAAAATGATAGGAAGAAATGACAGAAAGCAAAGGAGCAAGGCAGAAAACAAACAAAGAGAGTGACAGAAAAGAGGAAATTTCTAGCACAGAATTTCCAGAAGGTGGGGATACTTTTTATACTGAGTCACCCCCCCCCCCCACGGGGGTAGGGAGGGGGGTTGATGACCATCTAAACCCATAAGTCATCACCATGGTCTTATTCTATAACCAGGGAGGGGAGGGGAGGGGAGGGGAGGGGAAGGGAGGAGGGGAGGACGGATGGGACGGAGCAGCAGCAACAGACAAGGTTCCTCATCTATGTCTCATCTCAAGGGAACAGCAACAAGCAAGCTCAGGTATAATGTTGGTCCGGTCTTTGTTATTCGTCATTCAGCCGTTCCTCTGTCGACCTCAGCGACGGTCTCCTTCCAGGGTGCTTATGAAGGATGGTCTTGGGCAGTGGCATAGTGGCAGGGTTATGTGACGAAATCGAGCAAGTTTGCTTCATTTTGCTGTCACCAGAAGCAGTCCTGTGAGCCCATGCACCCTGAAGTGGATGAGATTCGATTGTGCTGGTCTTAGTAATCTCAACGAGCCCATATCGTGGTCAGCACGAATGAAGTCCGTTTGTGAAAGCATGCGCGCACACACACGCGCGCGCGCGCACTCACAGACGCAAGCACACACAAACAAACACACATCGTCTAATATCACTCATAGTGAAAAGACGTTAAATCAAAGAACGAACGAACACACGCACCTACACACACACACATCACACCACACACACACACACACACACACACACACACACACACACACACACACACACACACACACACACACACACACACACACACACACACACACATTCTCTCTCTCTCTCCCTCTCTCCGTGTCTCTCACACACACATACACACACACACGCACGCACACACTCACTCACTCACTTATTCACACACATACATTAGGCCAAAACAGTGCCAAAACTCAGCATTTTTTGATGATTGTATTAGATACAACACAACAAGGTTGAAACTGGTCAAAAAAGGTATGTCAACTTATTACAGCCAATCTGTTTTGTACTCCTATCTTGGATTTTTATGGCAAAAATGCTTTCTGAGTTCTGAGTTCACACACACATGCGCGCACACACACACACAAACAATCACACACACACACACACACACACACACAATCAATCTCACTCACACACAAATTCACTGACACACACACACACACACATTTAAACACACAATTAAACACAAAGACAATCACACACACATGCACGCACACACACACACACACACACACACACACACACACACACACACACACACACACACACACACACACACACACACACAGAGTAACACAAAAACACATATAAAACACATATAAACACACACACACACACACAACACACACACACACGCACAAAACACACAAACACACACAAAACACACACACACACACTCTCTCTGTGTCTCACTCTGTCTCTCTGACTGGAACCGCTGGGTACTAGAACCATCCTCCTCATCACTTGCACTCCGTTGTGCTAAGAACCACTTCACCAGAAGCGAATGCTTTCATTAATAAAGACTTTGCCATGTCTTACCTGTAGTCATAATGTATGCAGTCATGTCACGGACCACAGTGCGTTTTGTTGTACAGGTGTATGGGGCCAAACGGTACGGTCCACGATGAAGGAGACAGCTTTAAGTCCGCTGATGGATGCAACACCTGCAGATGCGCTCATAACGGCCTCGTGGCCTGTACCCTGATGGCATGCCCGGACAATTCGCAACCTGTAAAAAGAGGTATCATTTATCACCTTGAGTAATGATTTTGTGATCGGCACATGTGGCCTGACTTTGTAGAAGGAGAAAGAGAAAATAAAAAGAAGACGAAGAAGAGGAGGAGGAGGAAGAAGAAGAAGAAAGGAAGAAAGAAGAAGAAAAAGAAAGAAGAAGACGAGGAGGAGGAGGAGGAGGAGAAGAAGAAGAGAAGAAGAAGAAGAGAAGAAGAAGAAAGGAAGAAAGAAAAGAAGAAGAAAGAAGAAGAAGAAAGGAAAAAGAAGAAAAAGAAAGGAGTAAAAAGAAGAAGAGAAAGAAGAAAAAGAAGAAGAAGAAGAAAGAAGAAGAAGAAGAAGACGAAGAAAAAGAAGAAGAAGAAGAAGAAGAAGAAGAAGAAGAAGAAGAAGAAGAAGAAGAATAGAAGAAGAAAGAAGAAGAAGAAGAGGAAGAGGAGATAGAAGAAGAGTAAGAAGAAGAAGAGAAGAGAAGAAGGAAGAAGAAAAAAAGAAGAAGAGGAGAAGAAGAGAAGAAGCAGAAGAAGGAAAAGAAGAAGAAGAGGAGGAAGAAGAGAGAAAGAAAGAAGAAAGAAAGAAAGGAGAGAAAGAGTAAGAAAGAACGAAAGAAGTAAGAAGAGAAGAATAAGAAGGAGTAAGAAGAAGGAGAAGGGAAGAAGAAGAAGAAGAAAGAAGAGGAGGAGGAAGAAGAAAGAAGAGGAGGAGGAGGAAGAAGAAGAAGGAGGAGGAGAAGAAGAAGACGAAGAAGAAGAAGAAGAAGAAGAAGACGAGGAAGAAGAAGAAGAAGAAAAAAGAAGTAACTGTTACAGTAAACTTCTAAAGGCCCAAAATAATCAAGTCGGAAAATTGTTTTGCCCTAATACAGACTGATCGTTAAATTTCCATTTTTTTGTAGAATATATTTTCAAGGTATTTGTATTGGCATTGGTTGTAGACAATATGACAGCCACTTGTGAATAAAAAGAGGCACTTCAAGATTAGGTTAAACATATGTATATATATATATATATATATATATATATATATATATATATATATATATATGTGTGTGTGTTTGTGTATGTGTGTGTGTGTGTGTGTGTGTGTGTGTATACACATATATATATATGTATATATATACAAATATACATATATGTATATATGTATGTATGTGTATATATATGTATATTTATACATATATATATGTGTGTGTATATATATATATATTTATGTATATATATATATAATTATGTAAAAGTTTTTTTCCAGGATGACACAGACATGAAAGTACTGTAGGCTACGTAAGTTCTTTAAAATCTTGTGAACGTAACGTAAGTCTTATTACAGCGCTGTTGATGCAACAATTTTAAGTGTTTGCTTTACATGACAATGCTGTGTCTAACAAAACAAAACAAACAAACAAACAAACCCACCCGTGTTGTCTGTTACAATTAAAACCGAGGCAAATGCAGACAGCCAGCCATAGCCCCGAGAAAGGGAAAGAAGAGTTATTTCCCTTACAAACGTATGAACAAACAAAAACAAGGAAACAAAACAGAGACAGAACAGACCTTTTGCTCCAAATAGTACACTATCTTGTTTAAAACTACAAACCAAAACAAAACAGAAAACTTTGAGGAAGAGGTTGAAAAAAAAAATGACCGCTGATTGATGGCCGGTTATCAGTTCTCTGGACCCTCGCAGAGCGCTGTCACTAAATCCCTTTAATAGGAAAGTCCTATGTTTCCAAAGCAGGTGAAGTATTCCGTTCAGTGTAGAGCATGTCAGATCTCTGCTTCCTGAGGAGAAGGGCATCCCATCCCCACACACGCGTAGCAAACCCTCCAAACTTGAAACAGTGCTTAAAACAGGAGGAAAAACCCACTGAAACTAGGGGGGTCCGGGGACAAATCAGGGGCTTTGAAGCCGATCACGGATGCCTTGCTCCTTTCGTTTTTTGTTTGTTTTTTGTTTTGTTTTTTGTTTTTGTTTTTTTGTTTTTTGGCGGGGGGTGGGGGTTGGACAAACCAAAATCTCGGAATTCCGCCCAGACGCGGAACGTTTTAAGCCCTGTTGAAAGAAGCAGAACTCAAGAACAGTGTAGAAAAAAAATCAACTAAACAGCCCTGTCCTCTCCGCTATCCCAGGAAGCAGGTCTGACGAGTTCCACACAGAATGAAAGGTGTCCGCTGCTTCGGAAGCGTAGGACTTTTCCATTGTCTCACCTGTCTGCGTCCAACACCGAACCCGCTGCACACTTAGGCACCACCATCTTTATCCAGGCCGCTCTGTCTTGACTTTTTGTGGACAATTTCTTTAATATTTAGGCCACCGATATTGGTTATGTTCTCGATGTATGAGATTGGAGGTCTGCATTTCTTCCTTTTTACCACTGTTTTTCCTTGAAAGATGGTTGCCATGATGTCCGTGTTCTTGCTGCGTGATACATGGCCAAATGTATTTTATTCTTCTCTTGTTAATGTTTGCTAATAGGTTTTTGGTGGTATCAAGTTCTTCCATGACACTTTCATTAGTTCTACTATCTGTCCATTTGACACGTAGTAGTCTCTGATAAAACTACATCTCTGCTGCCTTAATTCTTCTGCAATCAGTCTTTCTCAGAGTCCTGGCTTCGCAGCCATAAATCATGACTGGCCAGATCAAACATTTTTAAAAGTCCGACTTTCAGGCTATTTGGTATGCCTCTGTCTTTCCAGATGTTGAACCATTTTTTTGCTTTGCCATTCCAATTCTTATTTTGATGTCTTTGGAACAGGTTCCATCATCAGTTTTTACAGAACCAAGATATTTGAAACCCTGAACATTTCCTAAAGGAACTTTGTTAATTAAGATGTCATGGTTGTTTTCAGTGACTTTGCCTTTGATATGTGGCACTCTTGCTTTCTTGGCGTTCAAGTTCAGACCAGTCTTTTTGACAGCGGCATCTACACTTCCACTGAAAAAGCTGAAAGCTGACACAGCCCTGTGTGAGGTCTGCTGGACTGATACATGGCCAGGTCTTCTGTATTGATGCCCAGGCACTAACAGTCTTTTTTTTCCCATTCTTTTCTTTTTCTTTCATTGTCTTCCTCGAAGGTTTCTGTTTTGTTTCATTTTGTATTTTTGACCTGTTTATTCTGTCCACTAAAGGTCTGTTCTCTCTCTCTTTCTCTCTCTCTTTTGTTTTCTTGTTGTTGACTTTTTATATTTTCAAAGGAAACATTTCTTTCTCTCTCTCGTTCTCCTGGGGCCATGACCACGGCAAATGATCCACATTGGTCTGAATTTGTGGTAGGTTTCAGGCAACCATTCCTTTTTATTTTTTTTGTAATCAGTTAAAACTGATTGATCCTGGTACTGTATCAGCCCACAAGCGTGCTCACTATGCTATACTATACATGTATATATACATACATATATATATATATATACACACATACATATATATACACACTATATATATGGTACACAATGAAGTGAGTGTATATATATATATATATATATATATATATATATATATATGTGTGTGTGTGTGTGTGTGTGTGTGTGTGTGTGTGTGTATACATATATATGTATACATACATGCATGTAGATATACACATATATATAAGTACAAAATATATACACCCACTTCACTGTGTACCAGCGGCTGGTGACCAGTGCACGGACCAGCAACAGGTCTGAAGTATGATGACGGTTCTTCTGTACCTTCCCACGACTGCAACACCTGTTGGTGCGCTGGCGGCCACATTTCCTGTACTCTTATCCTCTGTCCGCCCGTTGTGGGCTGAACTGGACTTGGGCATCTGTTGGCCTGTGCATCTTTTTTAACAGCCCTATTGGATTCTGGCCCATGTCAGTGGCTGGCCATTCCTGTCTCCAGTTTTCGCTTTCAGAAAGAAATAAAAGCGATTGGACGTAAAACAGTTTGAAGCTTTCCCTCTTGTTTCGTTCTGGTTCCTTTCAGTATGTCTCTGTGCGTCTCTCTCACTCATTCACTGACTCACTCCCTTTTCTTCCTATTCTATTTGTCTCTCCCTCATTCTCTGTCTCTGTCTGTGTACCTGTCTATCTGTCTGTCACTTTGTCTGTCTGTCTGTCTGTGTCTGTCTGTCTGTCTCTCTCACTCCTCTCTATTTTTAACCACGAGTTCGACAGTCTTCCTTCTCTGTCGGTACCCAGACAACGTCAACAGCCAGCAGATGGTTGACACCGTGGAACTAGTGATGCACGATGGGAAATTCCGGTGCACGTGCTAACTGCCGTCATCAACATGGCGGTTTTCACACGTCAGGGACTGGCTGACCTCAACGATGTTTGTTTGTTCTGACATGCGCTGACTACATGAAAATATTTTGGGAACTGAAGCAGTTGTCTAACTTTCTCATCTGCCCTCGTCATATGTTCCTTCTCTCAAGAACAGATCAATACCTCGAGTTCAGTCCCATTCAGCAACGTTAATATAACTATACTATACTATACTATACTATACTATATCTATATATACTTATACTATACTATACTATACTTATACTATACTATACTATACATACTATACTATACTATACTATACTATACTATACTATACTATACTTAACTATACTATATTACTATGTATATATCTATACTCTACATACATGGTACACAGTGAAGTGGGTGTATGCATATATTATACATACATATATATATATATATATATACATACATATATACATATATATATATATATATATATATATATATCCCTACTTCATTGTGTACCAGCGGCTGGTGACCAGTGCACGGACCCAGCAACAGGTCTGACGTACGACGACGGTTCTCCTGTACCTTCCCACGACTGCAACATCTGTAGGTGCGCTGGCGGCCACATTGCCTGTACTCTTATGCTCTGTTCGCCCTTTGTGGGCTGAACTGGACTTGGGCATGTGTACGACTTTGCATCTTTTTAACAGCTCTAATGGATTCTGGCCCATGCCAGTGGCCGGCCATTCCTGTCTCCCGTTTTTGCTTTAGAAAGAAATAAAAGCAAACGGATGTAAAACAGTTTGAAGCTTTCTGTCTTGTGTTGTTCTACTTCCTTTCAGTATGTGTCTGTATGTCTGTCTGTGTGCGTTTCTCTCTCACCCATTCACTGACTCACTACCTTTTTCTCCTATTCATCTCTCCCTCAGTCACTGTCTCTCTCTGTCTGCCTATCTTTTGTCTGTCTGTCTGTCTGCCTGTCTGTCTGTCTGTCTGTCTGTCTATCTATCTATCTATCTCTTTCTCACTCCTCTTTATTTTTAACCACGAGTTCGACAGTCTTCCTTCCCTGTCAGTACCTAGACACCGTCAACAGCCAGCAGATGGCTGACACTGTAGAACTGGTGATGCACAGTTGGAAATTCCGGTGCACGTGCTAACTGTCCGTCATCAACATGGCGGTTTTGACACGTCAGAACTCATCGATGTGTGTTTGTTCTGACAAGCGCTGACTACCAATGTGAAATATTTTGGGAACTGAAGCAGTTGTCTAACTTTCTCACCTGCCTGTCCTCATATGCCCGTTCTCTCAAGATCAGATCAATATCTCGAGTTCAGTCCCATTCAACAACGTTAATACCTGGCCTGTTCGCTGCCCATCTTAATGTTTCCATTAGACCAGTCGCTGTGGTGTCGTGGTTAGCGCAACGGACTACCGACTGGATTGGCTCTAACCACCTCCTATCCAGAGTTGGGCGTGCAATGAGTTTATCGGAAAGACTGGGACCACACAGTCGAGTCTCATCCATTCACGGATGCGTCATTGAGGGTGTTACTCAAATCTTCTGACCAGCACCGCAGGTGTCTGTATCTTTTGGACCTGGTTGACGCCAGCATATAATATGGCAGTAAGCGTAGAGTACAGCCCCGTCACACAGTCCAATCCTAGATGGAACTCCATAGCATCACGATTATCATCTTCATCGACATCATCATTATAATCATCATCATCATCATCACATTGTAAAAACTGTGCCAGCTTCTGTGGCCATTAAGGTGGCATAGAAAATGGGA
>JAPXFY010000973.1:32500-43571 GCA_030674185.1 Monoplex corrugatus
CATAAAAAAAAAGAAAACATGAGTGGCACTGCACTGAGGCAACGTATTCTCTCCAGTAGCCTGAATTTCACATGGTAAATCCACTGTGCCAACAACGACTTAAAAAAAGGGAGAAAAAGGAATATGACAGACTGAAATTAAATTTCACAACAACACAACACGCACAACAACAACAACAACAAAGAGAAAGAAAAAGATCTGAAACATAAGACATCACAGAACATAATTATTTATGAATAATTAAAAATACTCGATAAGAATAACAGGACAATTTATTGGGAGTAGAATTGTGATAATGAACTGGCCATAGTACGAAATCTGAACCAAAGCAACTGCAAGAGCTTCTTTTTTCATTGTCTTTGCTGTTTGTTTGTCGGTTGGTTTGTTTTTAGTTCGATTATTCCTAAATGCGTATATGGACATTGCTTTGCCCACACTGTACAGGCGGTATGTTGCTGCACAGTCTAAATATTCTGTCTTTGGTGGGCGTGCATGCTGGGTGTTTTCATGTTTCCATAAGCCAGCCACTGACATGACTTACAGGATCTTTAACGTGCAAGTACCATATTCTGCTTTTGCATACATACAGAGGGGGTGTAGGCACGGGCAGATCTGCACATGTGTGACCTGGAAGATTGGGAAAATGTCCACCTTTTGTCCACTAGGCAGAGATGAAGATTGGGAAAATGTTCACCTTTTGTCCACTAGGCAGAGATGAAGATTGGGAAAATGTCCACCTTTTGTCCACTAGGCAGAGATGAAGATTGGGAAAATGTCCACCTTTTGTCCATTAGGCAGAGATGAAGATTGGGAAAATGTCCACCTTTTGTCCACTAGGCAGAGATGAAGATTGGGAAAATGTTCACCTTTTGTCCACTGGGCAGAGATGAAGATTGGGAAAATGTTCACCTTTTGTCCACTGGGCAGAGATGAAGATTGGGAAAATGTCCACCTTTTCTCCACTGGGCAGAGATGAAGATTGGGAAAATGTCCACCTTTTGTCCACTGGGCAGAGATGAAGATTGGGAAAATGTTCACCTTTTGTCAACTGGGCAGAGATGAAGATTGGGAAAATGTTCACCTTTTGTCCACTGGGCAGAGATGAAGATTGGGAAAATGTTCACCTTTTGTCCACTGGGCAGAGACGACGATTGGAATTCCGATGTTTTTGTCCACTTGACTACTGTGCCCGTCTATTTGTTGATTAAACATGCGTTTTCATTCTAGTTACAAGTGTTCCTGGTTTCAGCTGACTGTTAAAATTGTGATCTAGCGTGATGCACAAACCTCAAGAGGAGACAGGAAAAAAAGTGTTATTCATTTCATTGTTAATGAAATAGATTTCACTGTTATCGAAATAGAGTTCATTGTTATTGGCATAGATGTCATTGTTACTAAAATAGAGTTCATTGTTATTGGCATAGATGTCATTGTTACTAAAATAGAGTTCATTGTTATTGGCATAGATGTCATTGTTACTGAAATAGAGTTCATTGCTACTGAAATAGATTTCAGATACCGATTGATTTCTTAGCTCACTGTTATTGAAATCGATTTCATTGTTATTGAAATAGATTTCAGACTACCGATTTATTTCTTAGCTCATTGTTATTGAAATAGATTTCATTGTTATTGAAATAGATTTCAGACTACATGTTTATTTCTTAGCTCACTGTTCTTGAAATAGATTTCATATTGTGGATCTATTTCTTAGCTCATTGTTATTGAAATAGATTTCAGACCACCGGTGAATTTCTTAGCTCCTTGTTACTGAAATAAATTTCAGACTGCCGATTTATTTCTTAGCTCCTTGATATTGAAATAGATTTCAGACTAACGATTTATTTAGCTCATAATTATTGAAATATATTTCAGACTAACGATCTATTTCTTAGCTCATTGTTATTGAAATAGATTTCATTGTTACTGAAATGGATTTCAGGCTACCGATTTTTTTCTTGGCTCATTGGTATTAAACATATTTCAGACACCGATTTATTTCTTAGCTCATTCGGTACAAGGAACTTTTTTTCAATGTCATCTATGATTACACAACTCTATACAGAGGTGGATTGATATTTTCTAATTCTGTACGTTGGAGGAAAGCCTCTTGGACACAAGAAAAAGTACCACTTTTAATGCAGCATTTATATGTCTGAATTCTAACAGAGCTGAAGAAGACTGTAACAAAAATCAGTAATAATCTTATCTCACATCCAATACAGAAACCAGGGTAGTTAAAGGTGCAGAATCCACAAAAGCAGCAACATGCTACTGTCATACCAACTGTATTAGCTATTAAATAATATGTGATATAGAAAACGGATTAAAAAAATTATGTGATATTGTGAATTGATGCTACGTTAACATTCGCGTAACTGCCTTGAATTTGTACACATTTTCGTTTGTAAGACAAGAATCTTCTAAGAAAAGATAGGAAGAAATCCTAGCAGCAACAGCATCGTCAACAACAAAGTTTCAGTGGTATGTGATATATGCTGTATGCACCGTTCAGCTGTATATTGTTTAGGAACCAGAACAGAACCTTATCGTTCAAGAGGTCCACGAATATCATGACTAAACTGACATCTCCCATATTATCGTAACTGTCTTGAATATCAACTTCCTACCTTAAAAATTATTTGTTTCACCAAACAGATCTTTCTGAGTTTACTTTCCTTTCATTGGTGAGACTATGTCTGTGGAATTACATATTAGGCAATGTTTAGAATATTTATCGTGTGTTTTATCTAGCAGAAAATAATGTAGCATTGTTGATTTCCAGATAGCTCATCGGTGCCTTCTGGTGTCACATAAGCAAATCTTACACAAGTGGAAAATATTCGATACAATGCCTTTATGTAATTCTTATTAGTGAAGAGTAACTGGTTCTAAAACAAGTATCAGTCATTGTTTAAAATCAATTTTAAAAAAAGTGTCAGATTATTGATGTTATTTGTGTCTTAGAAGTTTGTTTGAAGATACTGCCATACTCATAAATTTGCCAACGTCAGAAAAATCCATGGTCTCATTCGACATGTCTTCTATGCCTACAAAATCCATTGTTTGGATAAACACATCCATGTCTTCCATGACTGATGTGAACAGCAGTGTTGTATCTGTCCCAGAAGGCTGTGTGTTGAAACAGACGCCCCAGTTTGTCCCCTGGGACAACGAGCACAACCTTGTCCCCCATCAGGTTGAAGTCATCATCAACGTTTTGTTCTCTGGAGTTTTCCTGCCGTTGTTCTTTCTCGTGTCCTTCTCCACCAACATCCTGAACATGGTGGTGTTCTGCAAACACGGACTGAAGGAAAGAATCAACACCTGTCTCTTCACCTTGTCCCTGGTCGACTGTTCCTACGTGACCATAGCTTACTGCTATTGCAGTGACGTGCTGTACATGTTTGCCATAGGAAAGGCCAATGAGATCGGCCCTGCGGTCAGTTCTTCATGAAAACCCACTTGGTGGGTCTTCACGGTCTGGCCTTGTCATCCCAAGCGGTGTCCACTGTCATCGCCTTAGAGAGGTGTCTGTGTATCACTCGGCCTCTGTTGGTGAAAAGTCTGATGTCCACGAAGACGACCGCTATACTATTATGGGCTTTGGTCTTGGTCATTCTTGCAGCCGTTTTTATAGTTGGCGGACTGCGTTACGGCTTTATATGCATCTTTGATGCGGAAGACAGCAGCACTTTCTTCACCATGTACCCCAGTGAGATTTACCTGCAGAACAAATACGTCTTTGATTTCATCTACAGCATCGTGTGTGGTTTACTGTTCCCGGGATTCTGTATCACCAGCGTGTCTGTCTGTACGGCCGTCACCGTCACCAAGATGAAGAAACTGTCACAATGGAGGGAGACGGTCTCGTCTGCTTCTCAGTCGTTCTCTTCACGAGATTTCGCCTTAACTCGCATGATTGTGGGAACGTCGTTTTTGTTCATCGCTACTTTTATACCTTCTTTCGTGATGAGCACCTCTTTTGTTATCGTTCCTGACCTCACTCTGGGAGGGCGCTACAATAACCTGTACCTCGTGTGTGTGAGGTTTTTCCAGCTGGCCACAACAATGAACTGCACTTTTAACTTCTTCGTCTACTACGCTTATGGAAGCAGGTTCAGGGAAACGGTGTGTCAGCTGTTTTCGTTGTGTAAATGTTGTAACAAAAACAAGTACCGTAAAAATCTGACCTAATATTTTCTTCTTCTTCTTCCTCCTTAACTCCGTGATGAATCATTGGGGTGCCGAATTAAACAATTGTCCACAAGTTCCCTCCAGCTCTGTCGGTTGTGTGCCAATGCCTTAGTATCCACAGATGGTTTCTCAACCCATTCCGCAAGGTTATCAGTCCATCGGTCGGTTCTCTCTCTCTCTCTCCCTCTCTCTTTCTTCTGTAATATGGCGTGTTTTAGGCAGTCAAACATTGACACAGCCCATCCCTCTTCAGGTCGGATGTGCTTTTTGTGTTTTGTTTTTTGATTTTGGGTTCGGTCTCCACATTTAATATTCGGACATGGAAAATGCGATGGAGAACTCGATGACCGCTTCATGCAAGAATTCTTAAGTCACCATAAACACTGCTTCAATATTGCACAGAAAAAGGTAATTAAAATATCTGGACCATTAATAGCACAAAACTAAACGCATGGATGGTGTAATGGATCTGTCTATTCTGTGTATTTATCGAAGACAGATCTGCCTTGGTTCTGTTTAGTCTTGATATCGCCACGTCCAGATCTTTCGATATCATGCACCAGATCATCTGTCCACACACCCTTTCTTTTTGGTTCAGAATTGTGCCAGAAAAAAAAAAAAAACACAGACCACCACCGCCACTACCACGTCCACTACCACCACCACCACCATTTGGATGTCTTTGTCACGTTACGTGCAAGGCAATACTAGACACAATACAGAGCTGTACTCCTCACAGAGGAGAATATTTCATGAACTTCTCTCTTCTGGATTCCAGTGCTCTTTTGGTCGTCGTCGTTCTTGTTGTTGATGATGATGATGGTGGTGGTGGTTTCCCGTGCATTTTTGTGTCGTCGTCGTCGTCGTCGTTGTTGTTGCTGTTGTTGTTGTTGTTGATGATGATGATGATGGTGGTGGTGGTGATGGTGGTGGTAGTGTTTGCTGCCCCATTTTCTACATGGCTTAATAAGTGGCGTTGATCCTAATGCCACAACGCTCTCTCTGGCTCCTCAACACCCCACCAAAACCAAGAACACTCAGCCGAAGTCGTAGAGCAATAACGGTCATTTGTTTTTTCTTAATTAACGCGTGTGGATGTCAATGATTACAGACTTTGCTCTCTCTCTCTCTCAGTGTGAATCATGGTTTTTGATAACAAACCAAATCAAATCAAATCAAATCAAATCAAATCAAAGCAAAGCAAAGTAAAGCAAAGCAAAGCAAAGCAAAGCAAAGCAAAGCAAAACAAACCAACTAACCAAACAGACAAAAGCGTTGTTTCAAATGAAACTACTACAGCATATATTGAAAAAACAAACAAACAAAAAACAAACAAAAAAACGAGTTTTGTTGATGCACGTGGCGGTGAAGAATGGCAATGCTTGTACACTTTGCAATAACAAACGAGAAAGTCTGCATTGTATGTTTTGGGGATGTACAAGTTTACAGCTATTCCAGCAAAAAGACATGAAGACATCACGGACTGTACGTCAGTGCTGGTCCAACAGCTTCAACAACAACGAAAAAAAGTCCCAATATGATCCTGAGGTCACAAAAAAGTGAGGCGATAGAAACCTCAACTTCTCTGGCATCATTATAAGGGCATTCCCCATCTCCTCCCTGTTTTGCTTTCCACCACCATCATCATCATGTATCCTGCCACATGGCGTTGGCGATCATGGCCCTCCATGCGAATCTATCCTTTGTCGCTACAAGTACATCTCCCACCCTTCCCCCATGGGGATGCGGGGGCTCTTTCAGTATAAATAGTATCTCCACCTTCTGGAAATTCTGTGCTAGAAATTTCCTCTTTTCTATCACTCTCTTTGTTTCTGCCTTGTCCCTTTGCTTTCTGTCATTTCCTCCTATCATTTTCTGCCTTGCTGGTCCATTCACCTGTATGTGTTCGATAAAGTCTTATGCACCCATTTTAGGTAAATTTATGGCCATTTTCATGAATGTTTTGGTGTCCTTAGGTATGCTTAAATTTGTAGTCAGGGTGTTTTTTTAAATCCCCTGTGCGATGAATTGGATGGAGTGGTCAACGCCAGGGGCATGTCCTTAGATTATGTGTATAATGCATTGATATGTGTACTTAATTTTCTTTTCTTTTTTTTTTTTCGTGTTGAAGTTTTGTATGTTTTGAAGCGGTTATAGCCCTGATATGGCTCTACGCAGTCGGCTGGGCTTTAAACAACAATAACAATAACAAGATAGGAATCTCCCACCCTCTCTGTCTTCATCCATTCCGCAAGTGCGTCCAATATTTTCTCCTTAAGTCTACCTGTTTTGCTTTTCAAAAACCCCAAAACAGGTTCAGGACCCTTTTACAGCTGGGTAACTGTATCATGCACACACAAGGTAGTTCTAGAGTCAGGCTGGAACCCATGTGTTCATATCGTGAAAGGGGGTAATGCAGGAGCTCTACCTCTGCACCAACCAGGACTAAGCTCCAGTAGGACTCATCATCATCATCAGGTGCCTTGCCGCTTGGCATTGGCGATTATGGACTTCCATCTGTCTCTATCACTTGTTGCCTCAAGCATCTCTTCCACCCTCCTTGTCTTCAGCCACTCTGCAAGTCCGTCTAGTATCTTTTCCCTGGGTCGACCTGGTGCTCTCTTTCCCTCCAGCTTTCCCGCTGTGACCAGGTGCTCCAATTCCCCTTTCCTCATAAAATGGCCTATAAATGTTGCCTGTCTTTTCCTAATTTTCCTTATAAATGATCTACTTGTGTCTGCTTCCATCAAGACTGTCTCGTTTGTTTTTTTTGCTGTCCATGGAACTCTCAACATTCTTCTTAGTAACCATATCTCGGCTGCCTCAATCTTGTTCTGGCTTTGCTTGTAGGACAAGGCAATAAATAGTTGCCTCTGAGACAATATGACCATTTCAGTTTGAGTGTACGAAATATATAATTTCGAGACCAGTTAACACTAGAAAATTAATTTGACTGGAGTTCTTAACCTCCAAAATGAACTCAAGATCGACTAGTTAAAAAACAAAACCCAAATAAACCAAAAATCAAATCCTTTGCAGGTTCATATTGGTGAAATAATTCACTTTTCTGTGACGATGCTTTACAATATTCTGATTTATTTCGTTTCAAAATCAGCTTTACCAGAACGCATGCATGTATGAATAGCGCTATAACGAACTCGATGGATGTTGTAGAACTGACAGTTTCAAAGAAAAACAAAGACCAGTATTCAAGAGACGGGGAAAATATCAACCACCCCCCACTTGCACTCACGCATGTACATGCACACATACACACACACCTCTCTCTTTCTGTCTCTGTCTCACACTGTCTGCCTGTCTCTCTCTCTCTCTCTCCTTCTCTGTCTATGTCACGCACACACATATACTCTTTCTGTCTCTGTCTCACTCTGTCTCTTTCTGTGTCTGTCTGTCTGTCTCTCGCTCTCTCTCACGAACACACACACATACTCTCACAGTCACACACTCATTCACATACGCACACACACACGCAGAGTCACACACACTCTGTCTCTTTCTCTCTGTCTCTCTCTCTCTCTCTCTCTTCTCTCACCACACACACACACACATATACACACCACACAGACACACATACATACACACACGCACATACACACACATACACAACACACAACACACACACACACACACACACACACAACACACA
Source organism: Monoplex corrugatus (assembly GCA_030674185.1). NCBI lineage: Eukaryota > Metazoa > Mollusca > Gastropoda > Littorinimorpha > Ranellidae > Monoplex > Monoplex corrugatus. The sequence goes on from JAPXFY010000973.1 coordinate 40,365, forward strand.
CACACACACAACACACACACACACACACATACACACACACACACACACAACACACACACACACACACACACACACACAACACACACACACACACACACACCATACACATACAAAACACACACACACACACACACACACACATACACACACACACACACACATACACACACACACACACACACACACACACACACACACACACACACACATACACACACACAAAACACACACACACACACACACACACACACACACATACACACACAAAGAGGGAAATCCGAATTGCCCTTCTCGGACGGCTCTATCCAAGAGATGGTCGAAGTTCTATAGATCGAGCGTTCTGTGGAGGGCGGTCAGTTCTTGTCCTTCAGCTAATACATAGGTGTGAAGGCGTGCGCACACACACACACACACACACACACACACACACACACACACACACACACACATATATATATATATGTATATATATATATATATATATATATATATATATATATATATATATATATTGTAAATAAACCAAAGAAACAAGATAACAAACTAGAGTTTTGAGCCCAGTACTTCGGCCAGTGGCCTTCCTCAGGGGACTGTTTATTCAGGAATGAACACACACATCAAACATTTCTGAATGAAGACTGTTCACAGAGTAATCCAATCTTTTTTCTTTTCAACAACACGAGACGCCTGCCCATTCCTCCCTCCCCCACCCCAATCCCAACGCCGAACACCAAATCTCATTCCCCCACCCCAGCGTGCTCCACCCACATGAACACAACCGCACGCACTCGCACGCACACATATACAACATTAAACAAACACAAACACTCATTTATATGCACACCCGCACACACACACGTACGTACAAAAATGGTACACGCACACATACGTACACACACACACACGCACACACACACACAAACTACACTACTTTAAATTCGAACAGCTACGAAGCAAACAAACCTACACATCACTATTCCAAGTGGCAACATAGATGAGCCTTTATAAATGACACCAAAAATTGTAGCAAAGAGAACAACAGTAATGTCAGTCACCTTCATCATCACCATAATGACAACAACAACAACAAATAAAGCACTAACTAAGATGAAGAAGACGACGAGAACAACAGCTACAACCACAACAACAATAAGAACAATAATAATAGTAACAACGAAGGCAATCATCATCGCCACCATCGTCACCATCACCGCTGCCATCACCATCACCATCACCGACCTCTCCATCACTATCATTGTACTCGCCACCATCATCGTCGCCATCCCCATCATCGCCATTATGTGTCCCACCACATGGCACTGGAGACCAGACCCTAAGCGAATCCATCCCCTGTCCCCCGTCACCACAAGCACATCGCCCACCCCCTATATCCCCAGTCACCCCACAAGCCCGTCCATAACAATGATGGTAATACAAAGAATAATACATGTACTATTAATAATATGAATGATAGTAATAAATACTACAATGACGATGATGACAACACCTGTGATAACATCAACACCACACCACCAACAACAACAACAATAATAATAACAATAATAATACCTAGTAAAAAATAAATGATCATATCAACAACCAAAACCCAAGATAAGGATCAAACAAACGCACACCCACCAGTCACCAAGGTGGTAAGCCAATGTCGTGCAAACACCACACGCAAATTGCGGGGGGGGGGGGGAGGACAGGAGGAAAAAAGGGCGAGGAGGGGCCACGCAGAGGGTGAAACCAACGTCGGACAAAAAGGCACGGCCCCTAACCGGACCATTAGGAAGATGGAGTATGTGACTGCCAAAAAGACAAGGGAATGTTGTGCAGTGATACAATGAGACACCAAGAAGGAGAGGGAATTGTTAGTGCAACATTCTTGCAGAGGAACAACAGATAACCAGTACCAGAAGCAGAACAGAGAGATGGGGAATAGGTGTACACATGGGGGTGATCACGGACGTGCCAGGCACCAACGACCCACCGATGGTACAATGCCTCAGTTACCACTAGAACTCCTCGAAAACAGATAGTCAGGGGAGAAAACGAGACAAGGGGGCGACTTGACCATGTTTAACATCAAGCGGAACAAGATGGGTTGTAGAACTCTGAACACATCACGGGAATGGAGGAACGGTAGAAGGCGGTGATCAAGAGCGTGGAGTCAGGGCTGTAATTGTATTCGAACGCCCACATAAGTTAAAAGTTAAAAATTTTTTTTTTTTTTTTTATCTCGGAAATTAAAGGAAAAAAAATATTGTACTGTTTCGAGCCCAGGTGGCTGCGCAGAGCCATATCAGGGCTGTAATTGTATTCGAACACCCACGTATATGAAAAAAAAAAAAAAGTTGGGGTGTTTTGTGTGTTGCCGCGGAAGTTGAAAAAAATTGTCATTGTACTGTTTAGAGCCCAGGTAGCTGCGCAGAGCCATGTCAGGGCTGTAGTTGTATTCGAACGCCCACATATGATGCTGAAGTTAAAAAAATTGTCATTGTACCTTTTAGAGCCCAGGTAGCTGCGCAGAGCCATGTCAGGGCTGTAGTTGTATTTGTATTCGAACACCCACATATCCCAAAAGTGGAAAAATGGAAAAGAAAATCAAGTACATCTATTAATGCTTTCGTGCATACCATTTGAGGGCATATAGGAAAAGGCACAGATACTTAAAATGGTCACTGTACATCACACCCTCCAGAGGCAAAATGCACTCGACACGTATATCTGAAGGAGTAATGATAGAAGGAAGAGGGTATAATTTGGTAGTATCCAAACGATCATGAGTGGTGGAGAACAAGCGTCTTGTAGTTGAAGGTAAAAGGACCTGCACGGCGCACAAATCCGAGATTCTTTAGTTGGCCCACTTTTTGGTTCTGCCCTGCTGGTTATCAATGGCGTGCACCTTTCCCCTTCCCTTCCTCTCTCCACACCCCTTTCAGCCAACAATAGCGAGGCACAAGCGCGCATGGAAGTACTCGTTTAGACCTACAGATTGACCTAGATTCCAGTACTTGGTGCTGATCTCAATCATTTTCTACATTCAGTCCTTCTAAAAATCTTGAAAGAACGCAGCAGTCACACACATACACACACACATACACACACACGCACACACACACACACACACACACACACACACACACACACACACACACACACACACACACACAATGCATGCAATAGTGGGAGGGGAGAGAGAGA
>JAPXFY010000974.1:20000-25000 GCA_030674185.1 Monoplex corrugatus
TTTATAACAAGATAAGTAGGCATATTGTTAAGGACGACAAACATTATAACAAAGATAAGAAGGCATATTGTTAAGGATGACAAGCTTTATAACAAGATAAGTAGGCATATTGTTAAGGACGACAAACATTATAACAAAGATCAGTAGGCATATTGTTAAGGATGACAAACATTATAACAAAGATAAGTAGGTATATTGTTAAGGACAACAAACATTATAACAAAGATAAGAAGGCATATTGTTAAGGACAACAAACATTATAACAAAGATAAGTAGGCATATTGTTAAGGACAACAAACATTATAACAAAGATAAGAAGGCATATTGTTAAGGATGACAAGCTTTATAACAAGATAAGTAGGCATATTGTTAAGGACGACTAGCATTATAACAAAGATAAGTAGGCATATTGTTAAGGATGACAAACATTATAACAAAGATAAGTAGGTATATTGTTAAGGACAACAAACATTATAACAAAGATAAGAAGGCATATTGTTAAGGACAACAAACATTATAACAAAGATAAGTAGGCATATTGTTAAGGACAACAAACATTATAACAAAGATAAGAAGGCATATTGTTAAGGATGACAAACTTTATAACAAAGATAAGTAGGCATATTGTTAAGGACAACAAACATTATAACAAAGATAAGAAGGCATATTGTTAAGGATGACAAGCTTTATAACAAAGATAAGTAGGCATATTGTTAAGGACGACAAACATTATAACAAAGATAAGAAGGCATATTGTTAAGGATGACAAGCTTTATAACAAAGATAAGTAGGCATATTGTTAAGGACGACAAACATTATAACAAAGATAAGAAGGCATATTGTTAAGGATGACAAGCTTTATAACAAAGATAAGTAGGCATATTGTTAAGGACGACAAACATTATAACAAAGATAAGAAGGCATATTGTTAAGGATGACAAGCTTTATAACAAAGATAAGTAGGCATATTGTTAAGGACGACAAACATTATAACAAAGATAAGAAGGCATATTGTTAAGGATGACAAGCTTTATAACAAAGATAAGTAGGCATATTGTTAATGACGACTAGCATTATAACAAAGATAAGTAGGCATATTGTTAAGGACGACAAACATTGTAACAAAGATAAGTAGGTACATTGTTAAGGATGACAAACATTATAACAAAGATAAGTAGACATATTGTTAAGGACAACAAACATTATAACAAAGATAAGTAGGCATATTGTTAAGGACAACAAACATTATAACAAAGATAAGTAGGCATATTGTTAAGGACGACAAACATTATAACAAAGATCAGTAGGCATATTGTTAAGGATGACAAACATTATAACAAAGATAAGTAGGTATATTGTTAAGGACGACAAACATTATAACAAAGATAAGTAGGCATATTGTTAAGGACGGCAAACATTATAACAAAGATAAGTAGGTATATTGTTAAGGACGACAAACATTATAACAAAGATAAGAAGGCATATTGTTAATGACGACTAGCATTATAACAAAGATAAGTAGGCATATTGTTAAGGATGACAAACATTATAACAAAGATAAGTAGGCATATTGTTAAGGACAACAAACATTATAACAAAGATAAGTAGGCATATTGTTAAGGATAACAAACATTATAACAAAGATAAGTAGGCATATTGTTAAGGACGACATCCATTATAACAAAGATAAGTAGGCATATTGTTAAGGACGACAAACATTATAACAAAGATAAGTAGGCATATTGTTAATGACGACAAACATTATAACAAAGATAAGTTAGCATAGTGTTAAGGATAACAAATTTATAACAAAGATCAGTAAGCATATTGTTAAGGATAACAAACATTATAACAAAGATAAGTAGGCATATTGTTAAGGACGACATTCATTATAACAAAGATCAGTAGGCATATTGTTAAGGACGACAAACATTATAACAAAGATCAGTAAGCATATTGTTAAGGACGACAAACATTATAACAAAGATAAGTAGGCATATTGTAAAGGACGAGAAACATTATAACAAAGATCAGTAGGCATATTGTTAAGGACGACAGACATTATAACAAAGATAAGTAGGCATATTGTTAAGGACGACAAACATTATAACAAAGATAAGTAGGCATATTGTTAAGGACAACAAGCTTTATAACAAAGATCAGTAGACATATTGTTAAAGACAACAAACATTATAACAAAGATAAGTAGGCATATTGTTAAGGACGACATTCATTATAACAAAGATAAGTAGGTATATTGTTAAGGACGACAAACATTATAACAAAGATAAGTAGGCATATTGTTAAGGATGACATTCATTATAACAAATATAAGTAGGCATATTGTTAAGGATGACAAACATTATAACAAAGATCAGTAGGCATATTGTTAAGGACGACAAACATTATAACAAAGATAAGTAGGCATATTGTTAAGGACGACAACCATTATAACAAAGATAAGTAGGCATAGTGTTAAGGACGACTAACATTATAACAAAGATAAGTAGGCATATTGTTAAGGATGACAAACATTATAACAAAGATAAGTAGGCATATTGTTAAGGATAACAAACATTATAACAAAGATAAGTAGGCATTTTGTTAAGGACGACAAAGTTTATAACAAAGATCAGTAGGCATATTGTTAAGGACGACAAACTTTATAACAAAGATAAGTAGGCATATTGTTAAGGACGACAAACATTATAACAAAGATAAGTAGCATGTTGTTAAGGACAACAAACATTATAACAAAGATAAGTAGGCATATTGTTAATGACGACAAACATTATAACAAAGATAAGTAGGCATATTGTTAAGGACAACAAACATTATAACAAAGATAAGTAGGCATATTGTTAATGACGACAAACATTATAACAAAGATAAGTAGGTATATTGTTAAGGACGACAAACATTATAACAAAGATAAGTAGGCATATTGTTAATGACGACAAACATTATAACAAAGATAAGTAGGCATATTGTTAAGGACGACAATCATTATAACAAAGATAAGTAGACATATTGTTAAGGACAACAAACATTATAACAAAGATAAGTAGGCATATTGTTAAGGACGACAATCTTTATAACAAAGATCAATTATAACAAAGATAAGTAGGCATATTGTTGAGGAGTTTATGCCCACACCCTTCGATTTCACTTCGGCTTGTTTCGGTCCGTTGTTGGACATAAGCCTTCCTCACCGCACGCCACTGTTGCCGGTTAACTGCTGTTCTGGTCCATTGTTTGTCGAACTTTTCTACATCGTCTCACCATCTGGTTCTCTGGCGACCTCTGTTCTTTTCTTGGCTTCGATGGGTCCAGTGCGTCACTTTGGTGGTCCATCTGTTGTCAGATCTCCTAATGACATGACCAGCCCAGTTCCACTTTCGTTCACAAACTGTGTCTATTATGTCTTGGACCTTCGTTTTTCTTCTTACCCATGACGCCGTTTTCCGGTCCTTCCAGGCGATTCCCATCATGATCCATTCGTGGGTCCTTTGCATAGTTCGCAGTTTTAGGAGCTGACGTTTCGTCAGGTTCCATGTTTCGGCTCCATATGTCACAGTCGGCGTTATGCATATGTCGTACACTGGGCGTTTTAATACAATCGGCATATCTTTATACCTAAAGATGGCGCTTGCTTTACCCAATGCTTGCCATGCGAGCGTAATGCGACGTCTGATCTCTTGTTCCTAAGAGGCTGAGTCCATCGACATAATATACAGGCGGGTGCAAAAGTAGGTATACAGTAAGTATCACATCATTATTATAGTGTTTAATTCATTAAAATTATTAGCATATTAAGTTAGTTGGCCTTATTTTCGATATTTTCATTAATTATATTTTATCGTAACTAATACATTAATATGCATGTACTTTTATCCTAACTCTTGATTTTTTTGATTTTTTGCAGGTAAAGCGGCAATTTAATTTAAATCTAAGCGGCAATTTAATTTAAATCTAAGCGGCAATTTAATTTAAATCTAAGCGGCAATTTAATTTAACCATGGCTGGTAATTTGACAGACGAGGAGCGCAAATGGAAATTTAAAACAATACTGGAAGACAGATGGACTTTTGGGGGATATATGTAAAAGAAAGGGTTTTCGCACGCAAGCCACGCACTGTTCATGACATGATTCAGTTCATCTTGCAGGCTTGTCAAGAAATTGATGCTGATAAAGATCTTTGTGCCAGAGTGTGCATGAGTGTCCGCTCTCGATTAGAGGAGTGTGTGAATACCGACGGCAAGCAGTTTGAGTATCTGAGGGATTAAGGCTGTGCTTGTTATTACATGTATATGCAAAATTCATTTGTTTGTATAATAAATGCAATGAGTATTGTACGTGTTTTCTTTTCTCATAACTGTATACCTACTTTTGCACACACCCCTGTATACTGACCATGGTAGATATAGTGGTCGACCTCTTCTAGTGTGTGGTTATCAATGACGATCGTTTCGTCCTTGTCTTCCATCATAGTTGTTGCACGTGATTTTAGTTTTCCGTCATGTTCATGCTCAATCCAATTTTTAACCCTTTGACTCCTGCACCCTGTTCACCAACATCCTTGACTGCCAACCATGCTAGCACAGGAAAAACTTAACCCTTTGACTCCTTCACCCTTACCACCAGCTTCCTGCAGGAAGCTGGTGGATAGGGTGAGGGAGTCAAAGGGTTAAGTTTTTGTAGCCGGTGGATAGGGTACAGGAGTCAAAGGGTTAAGCTGTTTTCTTTCAGTTTTACAAGCATTCGGTTTAGACGTTCTTTGCTATCAGCAAAGATTATGACATCGTCTGCGAATCTGAGACAGCTCAGGTATTCGCCGTCTATATTCTGATTCCTTGATTATCCCAGTTTAGTTTTCGGGAAGGTAGGTTCCATCACGGCCGTGAAAAGCGTGTTGGAGGAGAACTGGTGTCTCTCCTTCGATTTATCCTCTACTTATTGTAAAGCGTCCAAGCTTGTACAAAGTGTCAAAAACCTGTCT
>JAPXFY010000974.1:32500-40000 GCA_030674185.1 Monoplex corrugatus
TGTCTAAGTATGTATGTATGTATGTATGTATCTATCTATCTATCTATCTATCTATCTATCTATCTATCTATCTGTCTATCTATCTATCTATCTATCTATCTGTCTGTCTGTCTATCTGTCTATCTATCTATCTATCTATCTATCCATCTATCTGTCTGTCTGTCTAAATATGTATGTATGTATGCATGTGTGTGTGTACGTATGTGTCTATCTATCTATCTATCTATCTATCTATCTGTCTATCTATCTATCTATCTATCCATCTATCTGTCTGTCTGTCTGTCTGTCTAAATATGTATGTATGTATGTATGTATGTATGTATGTATGTATGTATGTATGTATGTATGTATGTATGTGTGTGTGTACGTATGTGTCTATCTATCTATCTATCTATCTATCTATCTGTCTATCTATCTATCTATCTGTCTATCTATCTATCTATCTATCTATCTATCTATCTGTCTATCTATAAATCTATCTATCTACTGTCTATCTATGTCTTTTTTCTTTTCTTTTCTTTTCTAAATGTTATGTTTTGGATGTGTCTTTATTTTTTCCCCTCTCCCTTCGTTTTAAAATCAGTTTCGTACGAGTCGGTGATAGGTCATTAAATTAAGAAATGTGCACCGAATTACCTCCCGTGTGCCGAATCCCAGTGTCGTGTGAGGTCTGGACAGAAGGTGTGAGTGTGGAAAAAGCCCAGGTACAGGTCTGTGGTATAATGATAACCCTTCGACGGTGAATCCACAACTGCACAACAACAGTACACCCTTCAACGTACTTCACCCGTTTTTATTCGTTCTTTAAACCCCACCTTAACCCCTCTTTCTCTGTCTGTCTGTCTGTCTAATTGCGTGTCTGTCTGTCTGTCTGTCTAATTGCATGCCTGTCTGTCTGTCTAATTGCGTGTCTGTCTGTCTATCTGTCTGACTCTGTCTCTGTCTGTCTGTCTCTCTCTCTCTCTGTCTCTCTCTCTGTCTCTCTCTCTGTGTCTCTGTCTATCTGTCTGTCTGTCTGTCTGCCTGTCTGTATGTCTCATTGTGTGTCTGTCTCTGTGTCCGTGTATCTGTCTGTCTGTCTGTCTGTCTGCCTCTGTCTTTGTCTCTGTCTTTTTCTCTGTCTGTCTGTCTGTCTCTCTCTCTCTCTGTCTCTGTCTCTCTGTCTGTCTGTCTCTCTGTCTTTGTCTGTCTGTCTTTCTCTCTCTCTCTCTGTCTTTGTCTCTGTCTCTCTCTGTGTCTGTCTCTCTGTCTTTGTCTTTCTGTCTTTTTCTCTCTTTCTCTGTCTGATTGTGTGTCTGTTTGTCTGTGTGTCTGTGTGTCTGTGTATCTGTCTGTCTGTCTGTCTGCTTCTGTCTCTGTCTCTGTCTCTCTCTTTCTCTCTCTCTTTCTCTCTCTCTCTCTCTCTCTTTCTCTCTTTCTCTCTCTCTGTATCTCTCTGTGTCTCTGTTTCTCTCTTTTGTCTCCGTCTCTCTCTCCCTCTCTCTCTCTTTCTATCTCTCTCTCTCTTTCTACCTCTCTCTCTCTCTTTCTCTCTCTCTCTTTGTATCTCTCTGTGTCTCTGTTTCTCTCTGTCTCTGTCGCTCTCTCTTTCTCTCTTTCTCCCTCTCTCACTCTCTCTCTCTCTTTCTCTCTCTATGTCTCTCTCTCTCTGTCTCTCGCTCTCTCTCACTCTTTCTCTCTCCCCCTCTCTCTGTCTGTCTGTCTGTCTGTCTGTATCTGTTCGTTTTTCATCCTGCTTTCACCTTTTCCTCCACCACAGCTTCTCCTGCAACGGAAACATTCAAAACGTGGTACGGGTGGGCCATGGATCATTCATTACTGAACCGGGTGGTCTTGTGTATAGTGTACAGATCCACCCCGTGAAAAAAAGAAAAGGGTTGAAACTGATGACAAATGAATTGATGGGAGTGTCTTTGGCCCTCTTCAACGTACATCTCCCGTTTTCATTCATTCTTTCAACCCCCCCCCCCCCCTCTGTCTGTGTGTCTCTGTCTGTCTGTTTCTCTCTCTATCTCTGTCCCTCTCTGTCTGTCTGTCTGTCGATCTGTCTGTTTCTCTCTCTATCTCTGTCCCTCTCTGTCTGTCTGTGTGTCTCTGTCTGTCTGTTTCTCTCTCTATCTCTGTCCCTCTCTGTCTGTCTGTCTGTCTGTCGATCTGTCTGTTTCTCTCTTTATCTCTGTCCCTCTCTGTCTGTCTGTCTGTCTATCTGTCTGTTTCTCTCCTTATCTCTGTCCCTCTCTGTCTGTCTGTCTGTCTATCTGTCTGTTTCTCTCTCTATCTCTGTCCCTCTCTGTCTGTCTGTCTGTCTATCTGTCTGTTTCTCTCTTTATCTCTGTCCCTCTCTGTCTTTCTGTCTGTCTGTCTGTCTCTCTCTCTTTCTTTCTCTCTGTCTCTCTGCCTCTCTCTTTCCGTCTCTTTTTGTGTCTCTTTCTTTCTCTCTCTCTGTCTCTTTCTTTCTCTCTCTCTCTCTCTCTTTCTCTCTGTCTGATTGCGTGTCTGTTTGTCTGTCTGTCTGGTTCTATCTCTGTGTTTGTCTGTCTGTCTGTCTGTTTGTTTGTCTGTCCGTCTGTCTGTCTGTCTGTCTCTCTCTTTCTCTCTCTCTCTTTCTCTCTCTCTCTCTCTCTCTCTCTCTCTCATTCTGTGTGTGTGTGTATCTCTCTGTGTCTCTGTTTCTCTCTCTGTCTCTCTCTCTCTCTCTCTCTCTCTGTATCTCTCTGTGTCTCTGTTTCTCTCTCTCTCTCTCCCTCTGTCTCTTTCTCTCTCCATCTCTCTGTCTCTCTCTCTCTCTGTCTTTGTCTCTGTCTCTTTGTCTGTCTCTGTCTCTCTCTCTCTCTCTGTCTCTGTCTGTCTGACTGTCTCTCTGTCTGCTTCTGTCTCTGTCTCTGTCTCTCGTTCGCTCTCTGTCTCTCTGTCTCTCTTTCTCTCTCTCTCTTTCTATCTCTGTCTCTCTGTCTCTCTCTGTATATCTCTGTGTCTCTGTTTCTTGCTCTCTCTCTTTCTCTCTCTCTGTGTCTCCCCCCTCTCTTGCTCTCTCTCTCTCTCTCTCTCTCTCTCTCTCTCTCTCTCTCTCTCTCAACAACCCTTTCTCTCTCTGTCCACCCAGGTGAGCTTTTTAATGTCATCATCAATGGTCGGGGGAGAACGGGGGTGGGGTGGGTGGGAGTGGAGGTCAATGATGTGTGTGGGAGAAGATGGGGGTGCAGGGGGGTTCTTTTGTATGTAGAGTGGTAATTATAGTGTTATCGTTGTTGTTGGTGGTGGTTGTGGTGGAGCGTACCAATGCGTGTGAATGCGCTTGTGGTGTATGTATGTGAAAATGTGTGTATGAGAGAGAGGGAGAGAGAGACAGACAGACAGACAGACAGACAGACAGAGAGTGTGTGTGTATGTGTTTGTATGAGTGTATGAGTGTGTGTGTGTATGCGTATGTGCCTGTGTGTGTGTGTGTGTGTGTGTGTGTGTGTGTGTGTGTGTGTGTGTGTGTTTGTGTATATACCCAAGATTGTGTCCACAAAGGTACCTAACTATCGATAAATAGATTTTTTTTTAGAAAATTTGAATAAAAGGTCACATTTCAGGACACCCAAAGTCCCCAAGAAGGATTCGTCTTCTTAATGGATACATCTTTGTATGTTTATGCAACTGAACTCGCACACTGCAACGCTACAAATGCATATCTGAAACATTATGCCCTTTTTCTGAAGTCACAACGCCTGACCTGAATGCTTAAGTCACATTACCGAAGATTTTTTTTATGATAACTGCTTTATTTATCAGAAATATTTAAGTGTGTGTGTGTGTGCAGGTGCTGAATTTTAAAGTCACATTGCTGAAGATTTTTATCCTAATTGTTTTTTTTCATCAGAAATATTCAAGTGTGGCTCCATATGATGAATGCTAAAGTCACATTGCTGAAGATTTTATCCTAATTATTTTCTTCATCAGAAATATTTAAGCGTGTGTGCAGGTGCTGATTATTAAAGTCACATTGCTGAAGATTTTATCTTAATTGTTTTCTGCATCAGACATATTTAAGTACGTGTGCAGATTTTTTTTGATTTTTTTTTCTGTAGAACCGAACTCGTGTCTGATATATTTACCTATGTAATTAACCTGCCCTTTCTTCTTCGTGAGCACTTATCTTTTACTTCACCGCCTTCTCTTTCTCTTGTTTCCTCATTTTATTCTTTTACCGTTGATCTGCTCTTTCATTTCCGTCATTCTCATCTCTTCTTTTATCTTTTTATTTCTTCTTCTCCTCCTCCCTCTCCCCCTCCCTCACCCCCCCCCCCCCCCACCCCCACCCCTTTCTCCTTTTCATCATTTTCTGTTTCGTCTACTTGAGATCTGTTCTGATTCATGACAGACTGTTTGCTAAGCTTCGCACCCCCGATTCTGAATTTGGGAGATTCCGGTAATTAGTCGGTTCTTCACGCCAAGCCAATGGCGGCCATCACTGCCAACGCCCATCTATTTGATTTCCTTCTCACAAGTGGCGTGAACAAATTCTGCTCGCTGGGAAGAGGATAAGAGGGACGCTTAAGAAAATGATTGGGAGAAATAACCGTCAGATTATTAACCGTTTGATTCTCTTTTATATATTTTCTTTTCGTTTTTTTTTGTCATGGCAAGCTGAGAAACGTTACAAAACAAAAAGCACAAAGCGAAACAAGACATGATCGAGCAAATTATTGGCGAAAGCAGCTTGTAATCCTTGAAATATGTAGGAAACATTATGATGAAGCAATTTGCTATTGAACCCACTTATTGAAGAACTTGATCCAGAAGTTGATGAATTAGTACAATATTAATAACGATGGTGATGATGGAGATGATGGTGGTGGTGATGGTGGTGATGATGATGATGATGATAATGATGATACTACTACTATGACTACTAATGATGATACTAAAGATGATGATAACAACAACAACAACAACATCAACAATAGTAATAATAATAATGATAATAATAATAATAATGATGATGACAATAATGACAACAACAATAATGAAAATAATAATAATAATAATAATAATAATAATAATAATAATAATAATAATAATAATAATAATAATAATAATAATAATAATAATAGCAACAACAACCACAATAATAATAATAATAATAATAATAATAATAATAATAATAATAATAATAATAATAATAATAATGACGAAGATACGAAGAAGAAGAAGAAGAAGAGGAAGAAGAAGGAGAAGAAGAACAAGAAGAAAAAGAAGAAGAACAAGAAGAAGAAGAACAAGAAGAAGAAGAAAAACAAGAACAAGAAGAACAAGAAGAACAAGAACAAGAACAAGAACAAGAACAAAAAAGAACAAGAACAAGAAGAATGACAATAAATATGGAACAAGATTAATACCTTGGTGGGCTCACAGGGATCGTTTCTGGCAGCTGTGGTTTGTTTGAGTCACCGACCATGATGACCCAATGTCTCAAAATGAGACCATCCTTCAGGATGCCATAGAAATGGGTCATTGCCATGTATGACACAGCAGGAAAGGCTGGATGGTGAATGTTGTAGACTGGCCAGTCTCAGTGTGCCTGGGTTGCTTGTTGCTGCTACCGTAGAGACACAATTTAAGTCTCTTGTTTTATTGGAGAAAGAGAGCGATCAAGCTAGCCAGGAAGTAAACAAGCAAGCAAGCAAACAAGCAAGTAAGCAAGCAAGTTGGTGCGCTCGCGCGCGCGCAAAACACAAAGAAGCAGAGAGAGCCAGAGAGAGAGAGAGATACAGACAGACAGACAGATAGACAGACACAAACACAGGGAGACAGACAAACAGACACACAGACAGACAGACACACAGACAGACAGACACACAGACAGACAGACACACAGACAGGCAGACACACAGACAGACACACAGAGAGGGAGACAGACAGACACACAGACAGACAGACACGCAGACAGACAGACACACAGACAGGCAGACACACAGACAGACAGACAGACAAACAGACAGGCAGACAGACAGACACAGAGAGAGGGAGACAGACAGACAGACAGACAGAAGAAAGAAAGAAAAGAAAAAATGAAATGAAAGAAATCTTCCTAAGTGCACTTTTCTTATAAGAATATTATTGAAAATCAATTTTTAACTATTGTAACAGTCTAAGATTCTTCTCAATGGAGGTCCAGTTTTATTTCAATTGAAACTTCTTTAATGTCACAGTGACCTTGACAAGTAGAAAATTGTAATTTTCTGTAATAATTGTTTGTAAAAACAAAAGGGAGATCGCTAAAATAGCTTGACCATATTTTTAAACTGTTGATAAAACAAGTCAGTTTTATTCACTGAAACAGAAACAAAATAAAATTGAACGCACGCATGCGCGCACGCACGCACGCACGCACGCATTCATACACACACGCACGCACGCACGCACGCACGCATACCACAACACACACACACACACACCACACACACACACACACACACACACACCACACCACCACACACACAACACACCACCACACACACACACACACCACCACACACACACACAACACACACACACACACACAACACACACACACACACACACACACACACACACACACACACACACACACACCACACACACACACACACACACACACAACACACACACACACACAACACACACACACACACACACACACACACACACACACACACAACACACACACACACACACACACACACACAACACACACACACACACACACACACACACACACAACAACATACACACACACACACCACAACACACACACACACACACACACACACACACACCCCACACACACAGCAAGCAAGTGTGTTGTAGAGTAGTACCCAACCAATTACTTACCTCTACCAATCTTGATCACGCTTTTTTTTTTTCTTTTTTTAAGCCAAATGATGATGACTTGTTCCATTACTCGTTTCCCTCGGTGTTTTCACGACTTTAATCCAAGTCGTTTGATTGGAACACGAAATTCAGATCCCAAAGGGAGGTTACTACCTCTCGGCAACTCTCGGTCCCTAGTCTTAGCTTTGGGCTTATTTACTGTCGACCGACGTTCTTTCGCTGTTTCGGGACCATCCATCTGCCTGGAATAAACTTCCGTACTTTAAAAAAAAATTTTTTTTGGATCATCGCACTCAGGGAGGTTACCTTCGTGCTCACTTTTTTTTCTCGTCCTATTTTCTACGCCACCGTAATGGCCACAGAAGCTGGCACAGTTTTATTTACACTGCCATGATGATGATGTCGATGAGGATGATTGTCATGATGCTATGGAGTTCCATCTAGGATTGAGACTGCTTGACAGGGCTGTACTCTACGCTTACTATCATAATATATCCTGACGTTAACCAGGCCCGAGAGATACAGACACTTGCGGTGCTGATTAGAAGATTTGAGCAACACCCTCAGTGACGCATCCGTGTGGTGCCAGTCTTCCCAATAAGTCCATAGCACGCCCAACTCTCGGTAGGAGTGCGTACACTA
>JAPXFY010000975.1:0-22500 GCA_030674185.1 Monoplex corrugatus
TCACTTATCATGTACTGTAAAAATACTGATGTCACTTATCATGTACTGTAAGCATACTGATGTCACTTATCATGTACTGTAAAAATACTGATGTCACTTATCATGTACTGTAAGCATACTGATGTCACTTATCATGTACTGTAAGAATACTGATGTCACTTATCATGTACTGTAAGAATACTGATGTCACTTATCATGTACTGTAAAAATATTGATGTCACTTATCATGTACTGTAAGAATACTGATGTCACTTATCATGTACTGTAAAAATACTGATGTCACTTATCATGTACTGTAAGCATACTGATGTCACTTATCATGTACTGTAAAAATACTGATGTTACTTATCATGTACTGTAAGCATACTGATGTCACTTATCATGTAATGTAAGAATGCTGATGTCACTTATCATGTAGATGAAGCTGTCCCTTCACAGATATGTATGTCAGTATCAGAAGACCAATAAAATTATTACACAACATCTCAATCATTACTTAAAAACTGGGGAAAAAAAGCATTTCTAAAGTTAAAATGTGTGAAAGGGAGCAAAGTGTTATAGCGTTGTTTGGTCTATGACAGTATGATCGTTAACCAGCCGATTATGCCAAATGCCCGTTTTAAATGAACGTCCATTTCAAAATTGGAGGATCACCTGCCAGAAGGTTGTATCTATCTCACAATATGAACGGAACGCAGATACACCATTGTGGTCAGAAACCCTCCAAACTTCTTGTTCTGATAAACTAGGGAATGATCCATTTACGCAGTGTCAACACGTCCAAGCACATTATGACTCAATAACAGTAGCAGTAGGTCCCGCTTGATCTGTCTCACAGCCAGTCTTGTGCCAGGATCGTTTTGGATCTTCTCCATCACACGGCATCAGTGAAGGCAGTGCGTAAGTGCAAGATTTGTCTTTCCCCCAGTGCAAAAATATTGTCAATCGATCAAATGCTGTAGAAAATAGAGTGCAGACTGATATGTGACGTGTTTGTATTGTTGGGGAATATCGTATAATAACATTTTTGAGAAACAAACAAACAAACGAACAAAAACGTCAACAAATGACAAAAATGTAGCAGTTTGTTGCTTACATTTCTATAGTACAGCTAACAAACAAACAAACTAACCAACAAAAACGTCAGCAAATGACAAAAATGCCGCAGTTTGTTGCTTACATTTCTATAGTACAGCTAACAAACAAACAAACTAACCAACAAAAACGTCAGCAAATGACAAAAATGCCGCAGTTTGTTGCTTACATTTCTATAGTACAGCTAACAAACAAACAAACAAACGAACAAAAACGTCAGCAAATGACAAAAATGTAGCAGTTTGTTGCTTACATTTCTATAGTACAGCTAACAAACAAACAAACTAACCAACAAAAACGTCAGCAAATGACAAAAATGCCGCAGTTTGTTGCTTACATTTCTATAGTACAGCTAACAAACAAACTAACCAACAAAAACGTCAGCAAATGACAAAAATGCCGCAGTTTGTTGCTTACATTTCTATAATACAGCTAACAAACAAACTAACCAACAAAAACGTCAGCAAATGACAAAAATGCCGCAGTTTGTTGCTTACATTTCTATAGTACAGCTAACAAACAAACTAACCAACAAAAACGTCAGCAAATGACAAAAATGCCGCAGTTTGTTGCTTACATTTCTATAGTACAGCTAACAAACAAACAAACAAACTAACCAACAAAAACGTCAGCAAATGACAAAAATGCCGCAGTTTGTTGCTTACATTTCTATAGTACAGCTAACAAACAAACAAACAAACTAACCAACAAAAACGTCAGCAAATGACAAAAATGCTGCAGTTTGTTGCTTACATGTCTATAATACAGCTAACAAACAAACTAACCAACAAAAACGTCAACAAATGATAAAAATGCCGCAGTTTGTTGCTTACATTTCTATAATACAGCTAACAAACAAACAAACTAACCAACAAAAACGTCAGCAAATGACAAAAATGCCGCAGTTTGTTGCTTACATTTCTATAGTACAGCTAACAAACAAACTAACCAACAAAAACGTCAGCAAATGACAAAAATGCCGCAGTTTGTTGCTTACATTTCTATAGTACAACTAACAAACAAACTAACCAACAAAAACGTCAGCAAATGACAAAAATGCCGCAGTTTGTTGCTTACATTTCTATAGTACAACTAACAAACAAACAAACTAACCAACAAAAACGTCAGCAAATGACAAAAATGCCGCAGTTTGTTGCTTACATTTCTATAGTACAGCTAACAAACAAACAAACTAACCAACAAAAACGTCAGCAAATGACAAAAATGCCGCAGTTTGTTACTTACATTTCTATAATACAGCTAACAAACAAACAAACTAACCAACAAAAACGTCAGCAAATGACAAAAATGCCGCAGTTTGTTACTTACATTTCTATAGTACAGCTAACAAACAAACTAACCAACAAAAACGTCAGCAAATGACAAAAATGCCGCAGTTTGTTGCTTACATTTCTATAGTACAGCTAACAAACAAACAAACAAACAAACGAACAAAACGTCAGCAAATGACAAAAATGCCGCAGTTTGTTGCTTACATTTCTATAATACAGCTAACAAACAAACAAACTAACCAACAAAAACGTCAGCAAATGACAAAAATGCCGCAGTTTGTTGCTTACATTTCTATAATACAGCTAACAAACAAACTAACCAACAAAAACGTCAACAAATGATAAAAATGCCGCAGTTTGTTGCTTAATTTCTATAGTACAGCTAACAAACAAACTAACCAACAAAAACGTCAGCAAATGACAAAAATGCCGCAGTTTGTTCTTACATTTCTATAGTACAGCTAACAAACAAACAAACTAACCAACAAAAACGTCAGCAAATGACAAAAATGCCGCAGTTTGTTACTTACATTTCTATAATACAGCTAACAAAACAAACTAACCAACAAAAACGTCAGCAAATGACAAAATGCCGCAGTTTGTTGCTTACATTTCTATAGTACAGCTAACAAACAAACAAACAACCAACAAAACGTCAGCAAATGACAAAAATGCCGCAGTTTGTTACTTACATTTCTATAATACAGCTAACAAACAAAAAACTAACCAACAAAAACGTCAGCAAATGACAAAAATGCCGCAGTTTGTTCTTACATTTCTATATACAGCTACAACAAACTAACCAACAAAAACGTCACAAATGACAAAAATGCCGCAGTTGTTGCTTACATTTCTATGTACAGCTAACAAACAAACTAACACAAAAACGTCACTAAATGACAAAAATGCCGCAGTTTGTTGCTTACATTTCTATAGTACAGCTAAAAAAACAAACTAACCAACAAAAACGTCAGCAAATGACAAAAATGCCGCAGTTTGTTGCTTACATTTCTATAGTACAGCTAACAAACAAACTAACCAACAAAAACGTCAGCAAAGACAAAAATGCCGCAGTTTGTTGCTTACATTTCTATAGTACAGCTAACAAACAAACTAACCAACAAAAACGTCACAAATGACAAAAATGCCGCAGTTTGTTGCTTACATTTCTATATACAGCTAACAAACAAACTAACCAACAAAAACGTCAGCAAATGACAAAAATGGCAGTTTGTTGCTTACATTTCTATAATACAGCTAACAAACAAACTAACCAACAAAAACGTCAACAAATGAAAAAATGCCGCAGTTTGTTGCTTACATTTCTATATACAGCTAACAAACAAACTAACCAACAAAAACGTCACAAATGACAAAATGCCGCAGTTTGTTGCTTACATTTCTATAGTACAGCTAACAAACAAACTAACCAACAAAAACGTCACAAATGACAAAAATGCCGCAGTTTGTTGCTTACATTTCTATAGTACAGCTAACAAACAAACTAACCAACAAAAACGTCACAAATGACAAAAATGCCGCAGTTTGTTGCTTACATTTCTATATACAGCTAACAAACAAACAAACTAACCAACAAAAACGTCAGCAAATGACAAAAATGCCGCAGTTTGTTGCTTACATTTCTATAGTACAGCTAACAAACAAACTAACCAACAAAACGTCAGCAAATGACAAAAATGCCGCAGTTTGTTGCTTACATTTCTATATACAACTAACAAACAAACTAACCAACAAAAACGTCAGCAAATGACAAAAATGCCGCAGTTTGTTGCTTACATTTCTATAGTACAGCTAACAAACAAACAACCAACAAAAACGTCAGCAAATGACAAAATGCCGCAGTTTGTTGCTTACATTTCTATAGTACAGCTAACAAACAAAAAACTAACCAACAAAAACGTCAGCAAATGACAAAAATGCCGCAGTTTGTTACTTACATTTCTATATAAGCTAACAAACAAAAAACTAACCAACAAAAACGTCAGCAAATGACAAAAATGCCGCAGTTTGTTACTTACATTTCTATAGTACAGCTAACAAACAAACTAACCAACAAAAACGTCAGCAATGACAAAAATGCCGCAGTTTGTTGCTTACATTTCTATAGTACAGCTAACAAACAACAAACAAACAACAACAAAACGTCAGCAAATGACAAAAATGCCGCAGTTTGTTGCTTACATTTCTATATACAGCTAACAAACAAACAAACTAACCAACAAAAACGTCAGCAAATGACAAAAATGCCGCAGTTTGTTGCTTACATTTCTATAATACGCTAAAAAACAAACTAACCAACAAAAACGTCAACAAATGATAAAAATGCCGCAGTTTGTTGCTTACATTTCTATAGTACAGCTAACAAACAAACTAACCAACAAAAACGTCAGCAAATGACAAAAATGCCGCAGTTTGTTGCTTACATTTCTATAGTACAGCTAACAAACAAACTAACCAACAAAAACGTCAGCAAATGACAAAAATGCCGCAGTTTGTTGCTTACATTTCTATATACAGCTAACAAACAAACAACAACAAAAAACGTCAGCAAATGACAAAAATGCCGCAGTTTGTTGCTTACATTTCTATAGTACAGCTAACAAACAAACTAACCAACAAAACGTCAACAAATGACAAAAATGCGCAGTTTGTTGCTTACATTTCTATATACAGCTAACAAACAAACTAACCAACAAAAACGTCAGCAAATGACAAAAATGCCGCAGTTTGTTGCTTACATTTCTTAATACAGCTAACAAACAAACTAACCAACAAAACGTCAACAAATGAAAAATGCCGCAGTTTGTTGCTTACATTTCTATAATACAGCTAACAAACAAACTAACCAACAAAAACGTCAGCAAATGACAAAAATGCCGCGAGTTTGTTGCTTACATTTCTATAGTACAGCTAACAAACAAACTAACCAACAAAAACGTCACAAATGACAAAAATGCCGCAGTTTGTTGCTTACATTTCTATAGTACAGCTAACAAACAAATAACCAACAAAAACGTCAGCAAATGACAAAAATGCCGCAGTTTGTTGCTTACATTTCTATAGTACAGCTAACAACAAACAAACTAACCAACAAAAACGTCAGCAAATGACAAAAATGCCGCAGTTTGTTGCTTACATTTCTATAGTACAGCTAACAACAAACAAACTAACCAACAAAAACGTCAGCAAATGACAAAAATGCCGCAGTTTGTTACTTACATTTCTATAATACAGCTAACAAACAAACAAACTAACCAACAAAAACGTCAGCAAATGACAAAAATGCCGCAGTTTGTTGCTTACATTTCTATAGTACAGCTAACAAACAAACTAACTAACAACAAAAACGTCAGCAAATGACAAAAATGCCGCAGTTTGTTGCTTACATTTCTATAGTACAGCTAACAAACAAACTAACAACAAAAACGTCAACAAATGACAGAAATGCCGCAGTTTGTTGCTTACATTTCTATAGTACAGCAAACAAACAAACTAACCAACAAAAACGTCAGCAAATGACAAAAATGCCGCAGTTTGTTGCTTACATTTCTATAGTACAGCTAACAAACAAACTAACCAACAAAAACGTCAGCAAATGACAAAAATGCCGCAGTTTGTTGCTTACATTTCTATAATACAGCTAACAAACAAACTAACCAACAAAAACGTCAACAAATGATAAAAATGCCGCAGTTGTTGCTTAAATTTATAGTACAGCTAACAAACAAACTAACCAACAAAAACGTCAGCAAATGACAAAAATGCCGCAGTTTGTTGCTTACATTTTATAGTACAGCTAACAAACAAACAAACTAACCAACAAAAACGTCAGCAAATGACAAAAATGCCGCAGTTTGTTACTTACATTTCTATATACAGCTAACAAACAAACAAACTAACCAACAAAAACGTCAGCAAATGACAAAAATGCCGCAGTTTGTTCTTACATTTCTATATACAGCTAACAAACAAACAAACAACAAAAAACGTCAGCAAATGACAAAAATGCCGCAGTTTGTTGCTTACATTTCTATAGTACAGCTAACAAACAAACAAAACAACAACAAAACGTCAGCAATGACAAAAATGCCGCAGTTTGTTGCTTACATTTCTATAGTACAGCTAACAAACAAACTAACCAACAAAAACGTCAGCAAATGACAAAAATGCGCAGTTTGTTGCTTACATTTCTATAATACAGCTAACAAACAAACTAACCAACAAAAACGTCAGCAAATGACAAAAATGCGCAGTTTGTTGCTTACTTCTATATACAGCTAACAAAACAAAACTAACCAACAAAAACGTCAGCAAATGACAAAAATGTAGCAGTTTGTTGCTTACATTTCTATAGTACAGCTACAAACAAACAAACTAACCAAAAAAACGTCAGCAAATGACAAAAATGCCGCAGTTTGTTGCTTACATTTCTATAATACAGCTAACAAACAAACTAACCAACAAAAACGTCACAAATGACAAAAATGCCGCAGTTTGTTGCTTACATTTCTATAGTACAGCTAACAAACAAACAACTAACCAACAAAAACGTCAGCAAATGACAAAAATGCCGCAGTTTGTTGCTTACATTTCTATAGTACAGCTAACAAACAAACTAACCAACAAAAACGTCAGCAAATGACAAAAATGCCGCAGTTTGTTGCTTACATTTCTATATACAGCTACAACAAACAAACTAACCAACAAAAACGTCAGCAAATGACAAAAATGCCGCAGTTTGTTGCTTACATTTCTATAGTACAGCTAACAAACAAACTAACACAAAAACGTCACCAAATGACAAAAATGCCGCAGTTTGTTGCTTACATGTCTATAATACAGCTAACAAAACAAACTAACCAACAAAAACGTCAACAAATGATAAAAATGCCGCAGTTTGTTGCTTACATTTCTATAGTACAGCTAACAAACAAACTAACCAACAAAAACGTCAGCAAATGACAAAAATGCCGCAGTTTGTTCTTACATTTCTATAATACAGCTAACAAACAAACATAACCAACAAAAACGTCAGCAAATGACAAAAATGTAGCAGTTTGTTGCTTACATTTCTATAATACAGCTAACAAACAAACTAACAACAAAAACGTCAGCAAATGACAAAATGCCGCAGTTTGTTGCTTACATTTCTATAGTACAGCTAACAAACAAACTAACCAACAAAAACGTCACAAATGACAAAAATGCCGCAGTTTGTTGCTTACATTTCTATAGTACAGCTAACAAACAAACTAACCAACAAAAACGTCACAAATGACAAAAATGCCGCAGTTTGTTGCTTACATTTCTATAATACAGCTAACAACAAACAAACTAACCAACAAAAACGTCACAAATGACAAAAATGCCGCAGTTTGTTGCTTACATTTCTATAGTACAGCTAACAAACAAACAAACTAACCAACAAAAACGTCACAAATGACAAAAATGTGCAGTTTGTTGCTTACATTTCTATATACAGCTAACAAACAACAACTAACCAACAAAAACGTCAGCAAATGACAAAAATGCCGCAGTTTGTTGCTTACATTTCTATAGTACAGCTAACAAACAAACTAACCAACAAAAACGTCAACAAATGATAAAAATGCCGCAGTTTGTTGCTTACATTTCTATAGTACAGCTAACAAACAAACTAACCAACAAAAACGTCAGCAAATGACAAAAATGCCGCAGTTTGTTGCTTACATTTCTATAGTACAACTAACAAACAAACTAACCAACAAAAACGTCAGCAAATGACAAAAATGCCGCAGTTTGTTCTTACATTTCTATAGTACAGCTAAACAACAAAACTAACCAACAAAAACGTCAGCAAATGACAAAAATGCCGCAGTTTGTTGCTTACATTTCTATAGTACAGCTAACAAACAACAAACTAACCAACAAAAACGTCAGCAAATGACAAAAATGCCGCAGTTTGTTACTTACATTTCTATATACAGCTAACAAACAAACAAACTAACCAACAAAAACGTCAGCAAATGACAAAATGCCGCAGTTTGTTGCTTACATTTCTATAGTACAGCTAACAAACAAACTAACCAACAAAAACGTCACAAATGACAGAAATGCGCAGTTTGTTGCTTACATTTCTATAGTACAGCAAACAAACAAACTAACCAACAAAAACGTCAGCAAATGACAAAAATGCCGCAGTTTGTTGCTTACATTTCTATAGTACAGCTAACAAACAAACTAACCAACAAAAACGTCAGCAAATGACAAAATGCCGCAGTTTGTTGCTTACATTTCTATAATACAGCTAACAAACAAACTAACCAACAAAAACGTCAAAATGAAAAAATGCCGCAGTTTGTTGCTTAATTCTATATACAGCTAACAAACAAACTAACCACAAAAACGTCAGCAAATGACAAAATGTCGCAGTTTGTTGCTTACATTTCTATAGTACAGCTAACAAACAAAAACTAACCAACAAAAACGTCAGCAAATGACAAAATGCCGCAGTTTGTTACTTACATTTCTATAATACAGCTAACAAACAAACAAACTAACCAACAAAAACGTCAGCAAATGACAAAAATGCCGCAGTT
This sequence comes from Monoplex corrugatus, assembly GCA_030674185.1. Taxonomy (NCBI): domain Eukaryota; kingdom Metazoa; phylum Mollusca; class Gastropoda; order Littorinimorpha; family Ranellidae; genus Monoplex; species Monoplex corrugatus. The sequence continues at coordinate 8,987 of JAPXFY010000975.1, forward strand.
TGTTGCTTACATTTCTATAATACAGCTAACAAACAAACAAACTAACCAACAAAAACGTCAGCAAATGACAAAAATGCGCAGTTTGTTGCTTACATTTCTATAGTACAGCTAAAACAAACAAACTAACAAACACAAAACGTCAGCAATGACAAAAATGCCGCAGTTTGTTGCTTACATTTCTATATACAGCTAACAAACAAACTAACCAACAAAAACGTCAGCAAATGACAAAAATGCGCAGTTTGTTGCTTACATTTCTATAATACAGCTAACAAACAAACTAACCAACAAAAACGTCAGCAAATGACAAAAATGCGCAGTTTGTTGCTTACATTCTATAATACAGCTAACAAACAAACAAACTAACCAACAAAAACGTCAGCAAATGACAAAAATGTAGCAGTTTGTTGCTTACATTTCTATATACAGCTAACAAACAAACTAAACAAAACAAAACGTCAGCAAATGACAAAAATGCCGCAGTTTGTTGCTTACATTTCTATATACAGCTAACAAACAAACTAACCAACAAAAACGTCACAAATGACAAAAATGCCGCAGTTTGTTGCTTACATTTCTATAAGTACAGCTAACAAACAAACTAACCAACAAAAACGTCAGCAAATGACAAAAATGCCGCAGTTTGTTGCTTACATTTCTATAGTACAGCTAACAAACAAACTAACCAACAAAAACGTCAGCAAATGACAAAAATGCCGCAGTTTGTTGCTTACATTTCTATATACAGCTAACAAACAAACAAACTAACCAACAAAAACGTCAGCAAATGACAAAAATGCCGCAGTTTGTTGCTTACATTTCTATAGTACAGCTAACAAACAAACTAACCAACAAAAACGTCAGCAAATGACAAAAATGCCGCAGTTTGTTGCTTACATTTCTATAATACAGCTAACAAACAAACAAACTAACCAACAAAACGTCAGCAAATGACAAAAATGCCGCAGTTTGTTGCTTACATTTCTATAGTACAGCTAACAAACAAACAACCAACAAAAACGTCACCAAATGACAAAAATGCCGCAGTTTGTTACTTACATTCTATAATACAGCTAACAAACAAACAAACTAACCAACAAAAACGTCACAAATGAAAAAATGCCGCAGTTTGTTGCTTACATTTCTATAGTACAGCTAACAAAACAAACTAACCAACAAAAACGTCAGCAAATGACAAAAATGCCGCAGTTTGTTACTTACATTTCTATATACAGCTAACAAACAAACAAACTAACCAACAAAAACGTCAGCAATGACAAAAATGCGCAGTTTGTTGCTTACATTTCTATAATACAGCTAACAAACAAACTAACCAACAAAAACGTCAGCAAATGACAAAAATGCCGCAGTTTGTTGCTTACATTTCTATATACAGCTAACAAACAAACTAACCAACAAAAACGTCAGCAAATGACAAAAATGCCGCAGTTTGTTGCTTACATGTCTATAGTACAGCTAACAACAACAAACTAACCAACAAAAACGTCAGCAAATGACAAAATGCCGCAGTTTGTTGCTTACATTTCTATAGTACAGCTAACAAACAAACTAACCAACAAAAACGTCACAAATGACAAAAATGCCGCAGTTTGTTGCTTACATTTCTATAGTACAGCTAACAAACAAACTAACCAACAAAAACGTCAGCAAATGACAAAAATGCCGCAGTTTGTTGCTTACATTTCTATAGTACACTAACAAACAAACAAATAACCCAAAAAAAACGTCAGCAAATGACAAAAATGCCGCAGTTTGTTGCTTACATTTCTATAGTACAGCTAACAAACAAACTAACCAACAAAAACGTCACAAATGACAAAAATGCCGCAGTTTGTTGCTTACATTTCTATATACAGCTAACAAACAAACAAACTAACCAACAAAAACGTCAACAAATGACAAAAATGCCGCAGTTTGTTACTTACATTTCTATAGTACAGCTAACAAACAAACAAACTAACCAACAAAAACGTCAGCAAATGACAAAAATGCCGCAGTTTGTTACTTACATTTCTATAATACAGCTAACAAACAAACAAACTAACCAACAAAAACGTCAGCAAATGACAAAAATGCCGCAGTTTGTTGCTTACATTTCTATAGTACAGCTAACAAACAAACTAACCAACAAAAACGTCAGCAAATGACAAAAATGCCGCAGTTTGTTGCTTACATTTCTATAGTACAGCTAACAAACAAACTAACCAACAAAACGTCAGCAAATGACAAAAATGCCGCAGTTTGTTGCTTACATTTCTATATACAGCTAACAAACAAACTAACCAACAAAAACGTCAGCAAATGACAAAATGCCGCAGTTTGTTGCTTACATTTCTATAGTACAGCTAAACAAACAAACTAACCAACAAAAACGTCAGCAAATGACAAAAATGCCGCAGTTTGTTGCTTACATTTCTATAGTACAGCTAACAAACAAACACTAACCAACAAAAACGTCAGCAAATGACAAAAATGTGCAGTTTGTTGCTTACATTTCTATAATACAGCTAACAAACAAACTAACCAACAAAAACGTCAGCAAATGACAAAAATGCCGCAGTTTGTTGCTTACATTTCTATAGTACAGCTAACAAACAAACTAACCAACAAAAACGTCACCAAATGACAAAAATGCCGCAGTTTGTTGCTTACATTTCTATAATACAGCTAACAAACAAACTAACCAACAAAAACGTCAGCAAATGACAAAAATGCCGCAGTTTGTTGCTTACATTTCTATAGTACAGCTAACAAACAAACAAACTAACCAACAAAAACGTCAGCAAATGACAAAAATGCCGCAGTTTGTTACTTACATTTCTATATACAGCTAACAAACAAACAAACTAACCAACAAAAACGTCAGCAAATGACAAAAATGCCGCAGTTTGTTGCTTACATTTCTATAGTACAGCTAACAAACAAACAAACTAACCAACAAAAACGTCAGCAAATGACAAAAATGCCGCAGTTTGTTACTTACATTTCTATAAGTACAGCTAACAAACAAACAAACTAACCAACAAAAACGTCAGCAAATGACAAAAATGCCGCAGTTTGTTGCTTACATTTCTATACTAAGTAACAGTAACAAAACAACATCAACAAACAACAAAAAACGTAAAGAAGTGACATAACAATGCCGCGTTTTGGTTGTTTACAATTTCTATAGTACGCTATCATTAACTTCTTAAGCACAAGTACGTCAACTTTTTACATTATTATTATTGCCATTAGTTTTTTATATTTTTTTTTTTTTATATTACAGCTAACAAAAATAAAGACAACAAATCGACGTCAGCGAGAATTGACAAAAATGCTGCATTGTTTGTTGCTTACATTTCTATGTCCAGCTCGTACAAACTAATCCCCTAACCATCGTCCTCCCCGCCATGTCTGCATCCGCAATGCCGCAGTTTGTTGTCGTTACATTTTCTATGTACAGCTACAAGTACAAACTAGCCACCAATAAACGTCTCGCAATGACCATATGCCTGTTTGTTTGCTGTCATTTTCTGTATGTACGTTAACATCAATGTACCACAAAGTCCAGTCATTGTTCAAATGTCCAGCTGTTTGTTGTTGTCTATTTCTACTGTACAGCTAACAAACAAACTAACCAACAAAAACGTCAGCAAATGACAAAAATGCCGCAGTTTGTTGCTTACATTTCTATAGTACAGCTAACAAACAAACTAACCAACAAAAACGTCAGCAAATGACAAAAATGCCGCAGTTTGTTGCTTACATTTCTATAGTACAGCTAACAAACAAACTAACCAACAAAAACGTCAGCAAATGACAAAAATGCCGCAGTTTGTTACTTACATTTCTATAGTACAGCTAACAAACAAACAAACTAACCAACAAAAACGTCAGCAAATGACAAAATGGCAGTTTGTTGCTTACATTTCTATAGTACAGCTAACAAACAAACAAACTAACCAACAAAAACGTCAGCAAATGACAAAAATGCCGCAGTTTGTTACTTACATTTCTATAGTACAGCTAACAAACAAACAAACTAACCAACAAAAACGTCAGCAAATGACAAAAATGCCGCAGTTTGTTACTTACATTTCTATAATACAGCTAACAAACAAACAAACTAACCAACAAAAACGTCAGCAAATGACAAAAATGCCGCAGTTTGTTGCTTACATTTCTATACTACAGCTAACAAACGAACAAACAGCCAGACATGCCAACAAACAAACAAAAAAGCGAAAGATAGTGACGTATTGATATCAATGTGTGTGTTTTGTTGTTGTTGTTGTTGAAAGTATCTTCTTTCGTTTCTTTTTTTTTCTTTTTCTTTGTCTTTCTTTTCGTTTTCCTTTGTCGTTTCTAATTCTTTTTTTTTTCATTTATTTATTTATTCATTTATTTATTTATTATTTTTTTTTTTTTTTATTTATTCTTAATTTAGATTAATAAAGACAATTTCGCATTCGGCTCTTCGGGTCGTGTGAATTGTAATAACTTCATGGAATATTCATGTTGTCCATTGATCTCTCTCTCTCTCTCTGTCTCCGTCTCTGTTTCTCTATTTCCGTCTCTGTTTTCGCTGTCTCTGTTTCTCTGTTTCTCTGTTTCTGTCTCTGTCTCTGGTTCTCTGTCTCCGTCTCTGTCTGTCTGTCTCTGTGTGTCTGTCTCTGTTTCTCTGTCTCTGTCTCTGTTTCTCTGTCTCTGTCTCTGTCTCTGGTTCTCTGTCTCCATCTGTCTGTCTCTGTGTGTCTGTCTCTGTTTCTCTGTCTCTGTCTCTGTTTCTCTGTCTCTGTCTCTGTCTCTGGTTCTCTGTCTCCATCTGTCTGTCTCTGTGTGTCTGTCTCTGTTTCTCTGTCTCCGTCTCTGTTTCTCTGTCTCTGTCTCTGTTTGTCTGTCTCTGTGTCTGTCTCTGTTTCTCTGTCTCTGTTTCTCTGTCTCTGTCTCTGTCTCTGGTTCTCTGTCTCCGTCTCTGTCTGTCTGTCTCTGTGTCTGTCTCTGTTTCTCTGTCTCCGTCTCTGTTTTTCTGTCTCTGTTTCTGTCTCTGTTTCTCTGTCTCTGTTTCTCTGTCTCCGTCTCTGTTTCTCTGTCTCTGTCTCTGTTTCTCTTTCTCTGTCTCTGTTTCTCTGTCTCTGTCTCTGTTTCTGTTTTTCTGTCTTTGTCTCTGTCTGTCTGTCTCTGTCTCTGTTTCTGTTTCTCTGTCTCTGTTTCTCTGTCTCTGTCTCTGTTTCTCTGTCTCTGTCTCTGTTTCTGTTTTTCTGTCTTTGTCTCTGTCTGTCTGTCTCTGTCTCTGTCTCTGTTTCTGTTTTTCTGTCTTTGTCTCTGTCTGTCTGTCTCTGTCTCTGTTTCTCTGTCTCTGTTTCTGTTTTTCTGTCTTTGTCTCTGTTTCTCTGTCTCTGTCTCCGTCTCTGTTTCTCTGTCTCCGTCTCTGTTTCTCTGTCTCTATCTCCGTCTCTGTTTCTCTGTCTCTGTCTCTCTTTCCTTTATCCCTAAGAGTTTAACGTTTAGTTTATATATGTCTTATTAACGGTAAAAAGGAGATCCGTTTTGCTTTCACTGCATCAAAGCATATTGGCCTACCAGTTTTATCACAACAGCTACCACGCTGACATGACGCCGCGTGTGCTGGTCTACGGGAAATAACTACTGCTGACGTTTATTGTCAGTGGACTACGGTTAGTTCCCTTGGACCATGGTCCCACTGCGCTTGCTGCTGCTGCTGCTTTCTCTTTTTGTGTTTTATTTTCTTTCAGTAGATAAATGCACGCATATAATCAAAACTTTTCACATGTGATAAATAAAATATTTATGTGCATTCATTTGTGCATGTGTAGTGATGTGTATTCTGATGTGTAAGTGTGTGCAGGATTTATTCATCATGTATTTTTTCTCCGAGACTTCAAGGAATCAGGCCTGATGACCACAGGGAAAGACCTACTGGCCACTGACTTCAGGGAATCAGGCCTGATGACCACAGGGAAAGACCTACTGGCCACTGACTTCAGGGAATCAGGCCTGATGACCACAGGGAAAGACCTGCTGACCACTGACTTCAGGGAATCAGGCCTGATGACCACAGGGAAAGACCTACTGGCCACTGACTTCAGGGAATCAGGCCTGATGACCACAGGGAAAGACCTGCTGGCCACTGACTTCAGGGAATCAGGCCTGATGACCGCAGGGAAAGACTTGCTGGCCACTGACTTCAGGGAATCAGGCCTGATGACCGCAGGGAAAGACCTGCTGACCACTGACTTCAGGGAATCAGGCCTGATGACCGCAGGGAAAGACTTGCTGGCCACTGACTTCAGGGAATCAGGCCTGATGACCGCAGGGAAAGACTTGCTGGCCACTGACTTCAGGGAATCAGGCCTGATGACCGCAGGGAAAGACCTGCTGACCACTGACTTCAGGGAATCAGGCCTGATGACCGCAGGGAAAGACTTGCTGGCCACTGACTTCAGGGAATCAGGCCTGATGACCGCAGGGAAAGACTTGCTGGCCACTGACTTCAGGGAATCAGGTCTGATGACCGCAGGGAAAGATCTGCTGGTTGCTCGGAAAGACGGCAAACTTGTGATCCTGCTCGGGGCATGTCAGACCTTGCTGAACAGCAGAATGGGCTGTGTCTGGAGCACCATGCTTGGCCACTTTCGCGGCCTTTCAAACAACTCCTGTGGTTGAATAAGGGAACGTTTGGAACTTCCGACAGCAAAGTGTCGATACTATAGTAAGGGGAAAGGAGCTGGCAGCTGTGCGAGCTGGTGGCTGGGCAGGCTGCCCGACAGAGAGATGAAGACCAGAGTGGGGCAAGAATGGGGTGTTCCATTCCCATGAGACCTATCAAAGACTTGGGCGGTTCATCAAAGCCCAGAGCAGCCTATGAAAGCCTACAGCGACTTATGAAAGTCTTGCGAGACCTGCCAAAGCCTTGAACGGCATATCATTGTTGTTGAGCGGCTTATCGAAGTCTTGAGCGACCTATCAAAACCTTAGCGGGTTATTAAAGCCCTGAGCGGCTTTTCAAAGTCTTGAGCGACCCATCAAAGTCTTGAATCGTCTTAAGCAACTTATCAAAGTCTCGAACAGCCTGTCAAAGTCTTGAGCTACCTATCTGTTCAAAACTATACAAACAACAGTGCCCTGGGCTTATTGAAGTTGTATGTTTGTCGCTGCATGAGGTGCTCCTTCATGTCTTCTATCTGCCCTAACAAAACTTGCCTTGAAACAGCTGCTGTAGGTTTCTGAAGTCTTTCCGTGATATGATACATCCTGTCCATCCTATTTCTCCAAGGATCATGATTTTATCTGTAGTCAAACAGTTCAAGGTTTATGACTGCTCTTGCAATCGTATACCCAGAAATGAAGATTTGGTGGACGAATCTTTGCTGTCTAAAAAAATAAGAAAGCTGGCTTCAGAGCTGGTAGTAACAGTACAGTCAAATAAGTTGTCAGTTGTTGGATCATGACTTGGAACTTGACATTACAGTAATCTCTATGACTACATTATTGTTTTCATTAAGCATTCAACATAGTCTGGCATGAGAGGCTTTGGAAGATAATGAATACTTTCAATTTAGAGAAGACCGTCTTATCCAAGTTACTGAGGCATCGGATGAGATGGCAAAGAAAACATTACTTCTGAACAATATACAGAGAAGGTTCTTCCATTCTGCTGTAGGAAAGACAGGTTCATTTCTCAGGTCCTTCTTGCTTTTCTAAAGTCCTGGTAACACTTGGGTGGCACTGCACTGCGGTGACCCGCTGTCAATGGGGAGAACGGCCCGAGTTTTACATGGTAAATCTATTGTGACTTACAGAAATGAGTGTGAATTTGAACATGAATCCAGATAGAAATATGAATATGGATGTGAATATGAATACGCCAAAGGTGTGTGAGAACACCCGACATGGTCATCGTGTTGTCATACGTGTCCACTGACAAGCAAAGATCTGACTGGCTCAGCAAAGCCTTGTGTGTGTGTGTGTGTGTGTGTGTGTGTGTGTGTGTGTGTGTGTGTGTGTGTGTGTGTGTGTGTGTGTGTGTGTGTGTGTGTGTGTGTGTGTGTGTGTGTGGTGTGTGTGTGTGTGTGTTTTGTTTTTTCTTGGTCCAGAGATTATCGCTACATAGGCATTTAAATCTTCCCTTTGTCTTGAGTTCAATTTGTAAAGTGGACTTCACAGGCGGAAAGAGAATAGGCTCAACAGCATGTTTGTATAGCATCACTGTTTTATAAATACTGTTTATGAGGCCAGATAACATAATGTACAGTTAGTAAATACAAACTGATTTGTCTGTTCTTTATTCGTTTTATTTTACTCTATTTTTTTAATGTTATTCCTGTTTTACGTAGCAACAAACATGGACATAAACCCCAGCTGACTATCTTAAGCCAGGATGGCGTGTCAGTAAATAGTTACAACTGTCTTCTTACCAACACATATCTGTCTTTCGCCATTATCCTGCCATTAATTAGGACGACCACAAACTTTGATGTCTTCATCCCAAAGCCTGGGCTATCTCCTGTCACTGTAATGTGATGTCTTCATCCCAAAGCCTGGGCTGTCTCCTGTCACTGTAATTTGATGTCTTCATCCCAAAGCCTGGGCTGTCTCCTGTCTCTGTAATTTGATGTCTTCATCCCAAAGCCAGGGCTGTCTCCTGTCACTGTAATTTGATGTCTTCATCCCAAAGCCTGGGCTGTCTCCTGTCTCTGTAATTTGATGTCTTCATCCCAAAGCCAGGGCTGTCTCCTGTCTCTGTAATTTGATGTCTTCATCCCAAAGCCTGGGCTGTCTCCTGTCTCTGTACTTTGATGTCTTCATCCCAAAGCCAGGGCTGTCTCCTGTCACTGTAATTTGATGTCTTCATCCCAAAGCCTGGGCTGTCTCCTGTCACTGTAATTTGATGTCTTCATCCCAAAGCCAGGGCTGTCTCCTGTCACTGTAATTTGATGTCTCTATCCAGAACCCTGAGGTATTTCCTTTCACCATTATCTGTTTTGGTCTGTGACGGTTTAGGAGGCCATTTTGTTTATGAAGCACTTAATATACGCGTTCAGTTTTGAATGTTCTCAATCTATGTTTAGCATCATTCACGAGAAACATTTCTAACAAAGTTGTCTGTGTAGGCACTGACTGAAAATGGAAGAAGAATCCGTATTAGACATCTAGCTGAAGCCACCGAAATGGCAGTTAACATATTAAAAAAATACAAGAATAAACTCTAGTGCCGCTTCTATTTCATAAACGTATGTATGCATCACTTGTGTGTTACTACCCTCTTAAAACCTGTTGGATGTTTGTTTGTCCATTTTTTTTTAAAGTGGGTACGATAGTTGCTGGGGTTTTTTCAAATTCATAAAATGTCTGAAGAGCAGTGGCCAAGCATAAAATTTTCACTGTGTGGATTGTGCAAGAGCCAAACTGATATGTGATAAACTTGGTGTTTAACTGTTGTCTTTTTATTTTAACCTGAGTGTCATTTTAAGCGTGGTGTTAGCCCTGATATGGATCTAGTAATCGGCTGGGCTATGAGCAATATGAACCTGAACCTGTCAAATGAATATTAACAGTGCACTCAATGTGACAGGTATCGTTGTCTACACGGGATGACTGACTGTTTTGACAGAACTTGTGGATTCAACATCTCTGTTTTCGTGATCAGTCCCATCCTGCAATATCAACGTTGGCTTAATGGCTGCCTGTCTTCATGGTGTTATCACTCTGGTGATGTCAGTGTTCCATACCTCCCCTTCCCTATGGTGTTATCACTCTGGTGATGTCAGTGTTCCATACCTCCCCTTCCCTATGGTGTTATCACTCTGGTGATGTCAGTGTTCCATACCTCCCCTTCCCTATGGTGTTATCACTCTGGTGATGTCAGTGTTCCATACCTCCCCTTCCCTTCCCTATGGTGTTATCACTCTGGTGATGTCAGTGTTCCATACCCCCCCTTCCCTATGGTGTTATCACTCTGGTGATGTCAGTGTTCCATACCTCCCCTTCCCTATGGTGTTATCACTCTGGTGATGTCAGTGTTCCATACCTCCCCTTCCCTATGGTGTTATCACTCTGGTGATGTCAGTGTTCCATACCTCCCCTTCCCTATGGTGTTAACACTCTGGTGATGTCAGTGTTCCATACCTCCCCTTCCCTATGGTGTTATCACTCTGGTGATGTCAGTGTTCCATACCTCCCCTTCCCTATGGTGTTATCACTCTGGTGATGTCAGTGTTCCATACCTCCCCTTCCCTTCCCTATGGTGTTATCACTCTGGTGATGTCAGTGTTCCATACCTCCCCTTCCCTATGGTGTTATCACTCTGGTGATGTCAGTGTTCCATACCTCCCCTTCCCTATGGTGTTATCACTCTGGTGATGTCAGTGTTCCAAACCCCCCTTCCCTTCCCTATGGTGTTATCACTCTGGTGATGTCAGTGTTCCATACCTCCCCTTCCCTATGGTGTTATCACTCTGGTGATGTCAGTGTTCCATACCTTCCCTTCCCTTCCCTATGGTGTTATCACTCTGGTGATGTCAGTGTTCCATACCTCCCCTCCCCTTCCCTTCCCTATGGTGTTATCACTCTGGTGATGTCAGTGTTCCATACCCCCCCCTTCCATATGGTGTTATCACTCTGGTGATGTCAGTGTTCCATACCTCCCCTCCCCTTCCCTTCCCTATGGTGTTATCACTCTGGTGATGTCAGTGTTCCATACCTCCCCTTCCCTTCCCTATGGTGTTATCACTCTGGTGATGTCAGTGTTCCATACCTCCCCTTCCCTTCCCTATGGTGTTATCACTCTGGTGATGTCAGTGTTCCATACCTCCCCTTCCCTTCCCTATGGTGTTATCACTCTGGTGATGTCAGTGTTCCATACCTCCCCTTCCCTTCCCTATGGTGTTATCACTCTGGTGATGTCAGTGTTCCATACCTCCCCTTCCCTTCCCTATGGTGTTATCACTCTGGTGATGTCAGTGTTCCATACCTCCCCTTCCCTTCCCTATGGTGTTATCACTCTGGTGATGTCAGTGTTCCATACCTCCCCTTCCCTTCCCTATGGTGTTATCACTCTGGTGATGTCAGTGTTCCATACCTCCCCTTCCCTTCCCTATGGTGTTATCACTCTGGTGATGTCAGTGTTCCATACCTCCCCTTCCCTTCCCTATGGTGTTATCACTCTGGTGATGTCAGTGTTCCATACCTCCCCTTCCCTTCCCTATGGTGTTATCACTCTGGTGATGTCAGTGTTCCATACCTCCCCTTTTCTTCCCCATTTCAAGACCTTGGCAATGTCTAGGGATTTGGGATGGCTCAGTGAAACTGATTTGGCCTGTTTTAATGTTTTGATGTATGTTCGCGAAGCCTGGACACTGAGGAAAGACAAAGAAAATAAAATCAATACAGCAGAAATGTGGCTCTATAGACGGGGACTTCTCAAAGTCAAATGGACAGACAGAAGAACAAACAATGGCGTATTAAAGGAACTGAACATTAAGCGTCAACTGCCAACTGTGATCAACTAAAGAAAGATGAAATATGTAAACCAGTGATCAGAAACACCAAAACAGATTTGATATAAACGGTCCTGCAGGGGAAAGTTGAGGCGAGGAGAAGACAGGGATGACTGAACGCCTCCTACTTCAACAACATCGCTGATGTCTGTGGTCTGGGGATCCAGGAAGTCGCCCACAGCTGTCTCAGTCGTGTGACCTGGAGAAGACTTGTGACGTCGAGCGTGGTTCCTACCACCGATCTCGGCAAGGGAGAGAGCTGAGTGAATCAGTCACATAATTTCTCTCAGATCTGGACGGAACACATAATTATGGAGTTGTACGAGTCTGATGAATCACTCTTGAACAAAACTTTAAATTCCAAAGTCTTTTTTTTCACGGAGGTGTTGAGCATCAACATGGCAGTCAGACTGCATGAATGTGACCCTTACCTTGGACAATCTGTGGTCAGACTGCATGAATGTGACCTTTACCCTGGACAATCTGTGATCAGATTGCATGAATGTGACCCTTACCTTGGACAATCTGTGATCAGACTGCATGAATGTGACCTTTACCCTGGACAGTCTGTGACCAGACTGCATGAATGTGACCTTTACCCTAGACAGATGTGGTCAGACTGCATGAATGTGACCTTTACCCTGGACAGACTGTGGTCAGACTGCATGAATGTGACCTTTACCCTGGACAGTCTGTACATGTATACGTGTGGTGTGATGTCTGATGTCTGATGTCTGGAGTTCCACCCTAACCAGCAACATACACACACTGACCTGTTTGCTGTCTGTCTGTATCTGTCTGTATCTGTCTGTATCTGTCTGTCATTCTGGTGGACACAGCTTGGAGTTTCTCGGTCTTTTTCACCCTCTCTCCTCACCATTTTGACACATTGCAAGTCCACACGATTTTGCACAGGCTGAGGGAGTCTGACAAACAGACTCTATATACTGGCGGGTTTGATGACGCGATGACTCCTATATGAACTAAAGCCAGTCTCAGTATAAAGGGCCGTGAGAAAGAGAAATGTTCTTGTGTCAACCACATCACTCCCCATGCCACCATGACATGATAATGATATCACTCACATACAGCAAACCTTCACAATCCATGTCAAAAAGCAGTGTATAGTAACATAACACAATCAAACTTACAACCAAATCAAAACACAGATAAAACAGGAAAGGAATATTAGGGACCACAGTAACACAACTATTATAGAAGCACAGTAAAAAGACAAGCCAGTTGATATAAGTTAACACAACTATTATAGAAGCATAGTAAAAAGACAGGCCAGTTGATATAAGTTAACACAACTATTATAGAAGCACAGTAAAAAGACAGGCCAGTTGATATAAGTTAACACAACTATTATAGAAGCACAGTAAAAAGACAAGCCAGTTGATATAAGTTAACACAACTATTATAGAAGCACAGTAAAAAGACAGGCCAGTTGATATAAGTTAACACAACTATTATAGAAGCACAGTAAAAAGACAAGCCAGTTGATATAAGTTAACACAACTATTATAGAAGCACAGTAAAAAGACAGGCCAGTTGATATAAGTTAACACAACTATTATAGAAGCACAGTAAAAAGACAGGCCAGTTGATATAAGTTAACACAACTATTATAGAAGCATAGTAAAAAGACAAGCCAGTTGATATAAGTTAACACAACTATTATAGAAGCATAGTAAAAAGACAGGCCAACTATTATAGAAGCACAGTAAAAAGACAAGCCAGTTGATATAAGTTAACACAACTATTATAGAAGCATAGTAAAAAGACAGGCCAACTATTATAGAAGCACAGTAAAAAGACAAGCCAGTTGATATAAGTTAACACAACTATTATAGAAGCATAGTAAAAAGACAGGCCAACTATTATAGAAGCACAGTAAAAAGACAAGCCAGTTGATATAAGTTAACACAACTATTATAGAAGCATAGTAAAAAGACAGGCCAACTATTATAGAAGCACAGTAAAAAGACA
>JAPXFY010000975.1:27500-32500 GCA_030674185.1 Monoplex corrugatus
GAAACGGGGAGGAGAGAGAAGAGACCTAAGAAACACTAAGCTGACACCAGCAGAATGACGGAAACACTAAGATGGGCAACAAGCAGGCTAATGTTTAGTGTTTCAGTCAGTTCAATCAGATCTTGAGTCCACGGCTCTATGAAAAGAAGCAAGCAGCCCGTGTGGGCGATGATAGATGGTTCCAGGTATGACGGTTAGCTGTGGACTAGGCCTTGTTGGGTTGGACGACTAAGCACACTGGCAATTGCATCTATAAGGATGAAGCAGGTTAACAGTTAGAAAATACTCTACAAGTCATTTGACGGAGCCCACAGTAGATAAAGCGTTCTTACCAGAGAATGCCTCTCAATTAACACCAGGAAGAGACCTTTTTCAGTATTCCATAGAACCGATAGCGTTGTACACATTCAACAGTCAACACGCAAAATCAGAACAAGAGTGAGGCAGCAAAATATGGCGACTAATAAGAATGATCTGAATTCCATGGACAACAAAGAAAACAAAGGAGGCAGTGTTGAAAGAGGCAAACACACATTCACAAAGAGACAAAAATAAACCATAAATAAAGAAGACGGAAAATGCAAGCAACATTTATAGCACATTTTGTGAGGCAAGAGAAATTAGAGCACCTAGTCACAACAGGAAAGCTGTATGTATGTGTGTGAGTGTGTGTGTGTGTGTGTGTGTGTGTGTGTGTGTGTGTGTGTGTGTGTGTGGTGTGTGTGTGTGTGTGTGTGTGTGTGTGTGTGTGCGCGCGCGCGCGCGGGCACACGCGCGCGAGTAAAATTCGTTTCCTTTTCTTCCTATTCGCTTTTTATAGCTTTTCGTTTTGGGTATTGTGTGCTTGTTTGTCTGCTTTGTATGTTTGTTTGTTTGTTTGTTTTGATCTTATGATATCTGATTATTCCCTTTTTCCCCCATGTCTGCAATGCAACAGCAGTCAAGGAGATAAACACACAGATGAAACATGAATTTGTTGTGATGTTTCTGTACAGAATTCTTACAGAAGTAAAAGATGTTACGTAAATATGCATGTATGCAGATTTTTTTCTTTTAACTTAATAAAACAAATGATTGGAGCAAAACACACGTCAGTTGCTTCAATGAATAATGGTTATTGGTTTTCTGCTAAATCTGTGCTTGAAATTTGCTATATTTTGCAATTCAAACCTATGTTTGCACGTCTGCAGTCTAAATGAATGAACCATCTCTCTCTCTCTCTCTCTCTCTCTCTCTCTCTCTCTCTCTCTCTCTCTCTCTCTCTCTCTCTCTCTGACTGTCTGTCTGTCTCTGTCTCTGTCTCTGTCTCTATCTCTGTGTCAGTCTCTCTGTCTCTGTCTCTGTCTATGTCTATGTCTCCGTCTCTGTCTTAATGTCTGTCTGTCTGTCTCTTCTTCTTCTTCTTCTTCTCTCTGTATCTGCGTCTGTCTATCTGTTTGTCTCTGTTTGACTGTCTGTCTGTCTCTGTTTGACTGTCTGTCTGTATGTCTCTGTATCTATCTATCTGTCTGTCTGTCTGTCTGTCTGTCTATCTGTCTGTCTGTCTCTGTCTCTCCCTCTGTCTCTCTCTCTCTTTGTGTTTCCCATACTGGGCATTTGGTTATATTTCTTTGTGTAAAAGAATGTAAAACAATACGTGGTGAACATATTATTGTTTGGTCATGTACATTAATTGATTCATTACCCCATTGTCATTATACCTATGTTGGTGATGACGATAAATATCGAGTTCGAGTTCGAGTTCGAGTTCGAGTTCGAGTTCGAGTTCGAGTTCGAGTTCGGGTTCGAGTTCGACTTCGAGTTCGAGTTCGAGATCGATTTCTCTCTCTCTCTCTCTCTCTCTCTCTCCTCTCTCTCTCTCTCTCTCTCTCTCTCTCTCTCTCTCTCTCTCTGTCCTCTCTCTCTCTCTCTCTCTCTCTCTCTGGGAAACAAACAACATTTTCGTGCCCAAAGTGCCATACACTGTGATGGGCCTGGCCACATCCAGATTATGACTCATGGATGCTCGACTGTTGTTGCCATTTGGTTCTAGCGACTCGGATTCCAACACACATGTGGAGCACCTGAAGGCCACGTCACCTGTGTAAGGGATAGAAGTCTTCACTGCGTAGTTATCGACCATCTACATGCATGCACTGCACGTGGGGAAACTCAAACTTCATGAAGTGCACCTTTGGTTCTCCTCCTCCACCAGATCTAAATGGAACACTTTTCAGATGTTTCTGCTATCGCGTTTAGGGCTCTGGTCCTGTCCTTCCAAGAATTTGACCTCCCACCACGAAATCAGTCTTAACTAGCATTTTGGGCATTTTGAGATATACATATCACTGGAAAGTGTACATTCTGCTGATTATTTTGGTACTTGAATAAAGCTTGTACTAAAAAAAAATGTAGAAGTTATGTATGTTTAAAGTCATTAAGTTGTATGACGGCCATTTTGAGAAAACGGCCTCTAAAGTTTTTGTGTGCTCTCCCACACATTTTCCTTAAATTTCTTTATTTGGTGGCTTTGACCCAGTTTGTTTCTAATTTTTGCTATCATTATCTGACAGGTGCACCAAAGAGCTTTCCGTCAATATATTACATGTGCGGGTACTGCACAGGTTACAGTTTATAATAAGAGACAAAAATAGGTACTTTTAGTAGGAAATTGCGTTCTTTCTGCTGCGATCAGTGCATTAAAATACCATTGTAAATTGATTAATAATATTTTTTTGAAATCAATTTTGAGAAAAAGTCAAAACACCCCAGATAGACCCTCAGTCACCTTTTCAGCTCCTAGTGCTGTTCGACTGACTGCGAGTTAAGACTGATTTCGTGGTGGGAGGTCACATTTAGACATGTTTCATGTCGGTGGCTGATGTGCCTTTTAACCCTTTATGCCAAACTGTGGTGAGGACTTCAGCTGGGAAGCCAGGTTTCTTCATGATGCTTGCTACTTGGTATATTTTTCAAAACTTGTTCATTCGTGGCCTACATCATATTTACATACTTCATGTCGTAGCCTACATCATATTTATATACTTCATGTCGTAGCCTACATCATATTTACATACTTCATGTCGTAGCCTACATCATATTTACATACTTCATGTCGTAGCCTACATCATATTTACATACTTCATGTCGTGACCTACATCATATTTACATACTTCATGTCGTGACCTACATCATATTTACATACTTCATGTCGTGACCTACATCATATTTACATACTTCATGTCGTAGCCTACATCATATTTACATACTTCATGTCGTGACCTACATCATATTTACATACTTCATGTCGTAGCCTACATCATATTTACATACTTCATGTCGTAGCCTACATCATATTTACATACTTCATGTCGTAGCCTACATCATATTTACATACTTCATGTCGTAGCCTAGATCATATTTACATACTTCATGTCGTAGCCTACATCATATTTACATACTTCATGTCGTAGCCTACATCATATTTACATACTTCATGTCGTAGCCTACATCATATTTACATACTTCATGTCGTAGCCTACATCATATTTACATACTTCATGTCGTGACCTACATCATATTTACATACTTCATGTCGTAGCCTACATCATATTTACATACTTCATGTCGTAGCCTACATCATATTTACATACTTCATGTCGTGACCTACATCATATTTACATACTACATGTCGTGGCCTACATCATATTTACATACTTCATGTCGTAGCCTACATCATATTTACATACTTCATGTCGTAGCCTACATCATATTTACATACTTCATGTCGTAGCCTACATCATATTTACATACTTCATGTCGTAGCCTACATCATATTTACATACTTCATGTCGTGACCTACATCATATTTACATACTTCATGTCGTAGCCTACATCATATTTACACACTTCATGTCGTAGCCTACATCATATTTACATACTTCATGTCGTAGCCTACATCATATTTACATACTTCATGTCGTAGCCTACATCATATTTACATACTTCATGTCGTGACCTACATCATATTTACATACTTCATGTCGTGACCTACATCATATTTACATACTTCATGTCGTAGCCTACATCATATTTACATACTTCATGTCGTGACCTACATCATATTTACATACTTCATGTCGTAGCCTACATCATATTTACATACTTCATGTCGTAGCCTACATCATATTTACATACGGCACACTGAGGTCGATCACAATCATTTGTTTTGATGTTTGGGTGTGGACGATTATGTCAAGGTCTCATGCCATTCTTGTTGTTGATAGAAAGTAGTTATTGATGTGTGTGTGTGTGTGTGTGTGTGTGTGTGCGCGCGTTGTGTGTGTGTGTGGTGTGTGTGTGTGTGTGTGTATGTATGTGTGTGTTTGTGTGTGTGTGTTTGTGTGTGTTTGTGTGTGTGTGTGTGTGTGTGTGTGTTTGGGTATGTGTATGTGTTTGTGTATGTATGTGTGTGTGTTTGTGTGTGCGAAAGATATAGGTATATAGCTAGCTAGCTAGATAAACAGACAGACAGACAGACAAACAGATAGATAGATAGATAGATAGATAGACAGACAGACAGATAGATAGCTAGATAGATAGATAGACAGACAGAGAGATAGATAGATAGATAATACATAGATAGATAGATAGATAGACAGAAAGATAGATAGATAGATAGATAGATAGATAGAAAGATAGATAGATAAATAGATAGAAAGATAGATAAATAGACATATAGATAGATAGACAGATAGACCGATAGACAGATAGTAACAGACAGACAGAGACAGAGACAAATAGACAGAGAGACAGAGACAAAAGACTGACAGAGTGAAACACAGAGAGATATTAATGGAGACAGAGACAGAAACAGGCAGAGAGACAGAAGACAAAGAAAGACTGAGACAGGAAAAACAGAAACAAAGAGAGAGACAAGAGGAACAAAACAGAGACAAAGACAGACGGACAAACAGAACAAAACAGAGACAAAGACAGACGGACAAACAGAACAAAACAGA
>JAPXFY010000975.1:37500-40000 GCA_030674185.1 Monoplex corrugatus
AAGGATTAAAACATGGCCCTCACAAGGATCAATACATAGCCCTCACAAGGATCAAAACATGGCCACCACAAGGATCTAAACATGGCCCTCACAAGGATCAAAATATGGCCCTCACAAGGATCAATACATGGCACTCATCAGGATCAACACATGGCCCTCACAAGGATCAAAACATCGCCCTGACCAGGATCAAAATATGGACCTCACGAGGATCAAAACATGGCCCTCACCAGGATCGAAACATCTCCCTCACAAAGATCAAAATATGGCCCTCTTTAGGATCAAAACATGGCCACCACAAGGATAAAAAAATGTACCTCACCAGGATCAAAACATGGCCCTCACAAGGATCAAAACATGGCCCTCACAAGGATCAAAACATGGCCCTCACAAGGATCAAAACATGGCCCTCACCAGGATCAAAACATGGCCCTCACAAGGATCAAAACATGGCCCTCACAAGGATCAAAACATGGCCCTCACAAGGATCAAAACATGGCCCTCACAAGGATCAAAACATGGCCCTCACAAGGATCATAACATGGCCCTCACAAGGATCAAAACATGGCCACAACAAGGATCAAAACATGGCCCTCACCAGGATTAACACATGGCCCTCACAAGGATTAACACATGGCCCTCACAAGGATCAAAACATGGCCCTCACAAGGATTAACACATGGCCCTCACAAGGATCAAAACATGGCCCTCACAAGGATCAAAACATGGCCCTCATAAGGATCAAAACATGGCCACCACAAGGATCAAAACATGGCCCTCACAAGGATCAATACATGGCCACCACAAGGATCAAAACATAGCCCTCACAAGGATCAATACATGGCCACCACAAGGATCAAAACATGGCCCTCACAAGGATCAAAACATGGCCCTCACAAGGATCAAAACATGGCCACCACAAGGATCAATACATGGCCACCACAAGGATCAATACATGGCCACCACAAGGATCAAAACATGGCCCTCACAAGGATCAAAACATGGCCCTCACAAGGATCAAAACATGGCCCTCACAAGGATCAATACATGGCCACCACAAGGATCAATACATGGCCACCACAAGGATCAAAACATGGCCCTCACAAGGATCAAAACATGGCCACCACAAGGATCAAAACATGGCCCTCACAAGGATCAATACATGGCCACCACAAGGATCAAAACATGGCCCTCACAAGGATCAATACATGGCCACCACAAGGATCAAAACATGTACCTCACAAGGATCAAAACATGGCCCTCACAAGGATCAAAACATGGCCCTCACAAGGATCACAACATGGCCCTCACAAGGATCAAAACATGGCCCTCACAAGGATCAAAACATGGCCCTCACAAGGATCAAAACATGGCCCTCACAAGGATCAAAACATGGCCCTCACAAGGATCAATACATGGCCCTCACAAGGATCAAAACATGGCCCTAACAAGGATCAAAACATGGCCACCACAAGGATCAAAACATGGCCCTCACAAGGATTAAAACATGGCCCTCACAAGGATCAATACATGGCCCTCACAAGGATCAAAACATGGCCACCACAAGGATCAAAACATGGCCCTCACCAGGATCAAAACATAGCTTTCACCAGGACCAAAACATGGCCCTCACCAGGATCAAAACATGGCCCTCACAAGGATCTAAACACGACAATAGCTTGTTTGGTGTGTGGAGGTTGTTCAACACGGATTCTTTACACTCGGGCATTATCATATGCGCCCCACACACAACTACCACCAATGTTCTGGCCTATTCCTTGAGCTTACGCAAAACCTTATGCCCAGACAGAAAGTAGGGAGAGGAAATCATGAAACACTAAACCAACACCACCAAGATGATGGAAACAGTAAGATGAGCAGTGAACAGGTCGGATATATTACAAGATCCACAACAAGTGTGACTGCCCGCGCCCAAGCAAATAGGAACCAGAAGAACAAGAAAACCAATATAAGCGCGTATCCAACGAGACAAAACAAAACAAGCGCAAATTTTCGGCCAACTAGCCTTTGTCAAGCGCGAACGCACGGTCACAAACAGATCACAAACACCAAACAATGGATAATAAAAACCGGACTAAAAACTTCCCTGCCAGTGGGTAAGAAATGGAATATGTTTTCAGTGCTGAGGGTTGGGATCGAACACGAGATATCAGATCTTGAGTTCACAGGTCTTTCAAAAGAAGGAACCAGACTGTGTGCATGATTACCATGGCGCTTTCACCGAGTAACCTTAAATTAACGGTGTCAGTTGCTTCCGGTCTGGCACCCATCTGTAATGACGACAATTCACTTCATCAGACAGAAGTGATAGTTAAGTGGTTAAGACTGGTTTTTCAACTGGGAACTTTGAGTTTGAGTCAGTGTACCACCTGACAGGTAAAGGATAGACGTTTCCCGATCTCCCAGATAACTGCAGACCTGCAAGTGCTTGAATTCTCATCGTCTGTATGCCCTTGCTCACCTGCTCACCTGCTCACCT
>JAPXFY010000976.1:30000-32500 GCA_030674185.1 Monoplex corrugatus
TGTTAACATCACTTTCTCTCTCTCTCTCTCTCTCTCTCTCTCTCTCTCTTTCTGTCTGTCTCTCTCTGTCTGTCTGTCTGTCTCTGTCTCTCTCTGTCTCTCTCTGTGTCTGTCTGTCTCTGTCTCTCTCTCTTTCTCTCTCTCTCTCTCTCTCTCTCTGTCTGTCTCTGTCTCTCTCTTTCCATGATGGATAAAAACAAACATTACTACCGACATGACATAAACAGGATTCGCAGACTCCGTTTGTTTTGCCTGTCTGTCTGTCTGTCTGTCTGTGTTCTATCTCTGTGTTTGTCTGTGTGTCTGTGTGTCTATGTATGTGTCAGTCTGTGTGTGTCTGTGTGTGTCTATGTGTCTGTCTGTCTCCCTGTGTATCTGTGTCTGTCTGTGTCTGTTTTATCTATCTGTGTGTCTATCTGTGTGTGTGTGTGTGTGTGTGTGTGTGTGTGTGTGTGTGTATGTGTGTGTGTGTGTGTGTTTGTGAGCGTGCGTGTGTGTTGTTGTTGTTGTTATTGTTTGTCTGTCTGTCTTTCCCTTGTCTGTACGTCTTTTCTGTTTTTCTGTTTGTTTGTTTATCTGTCTGTCTATCTTCTTTGTCTGTCAGAAGAAAAAGCGATATACCCTTATGATCACTCCCAGAACTCATAATAAAACCTCCACGAATCGTCGTTCTGACATTTTCCTAGCTCTATCTATACAAAAGACAAACACGTCTATTTGTGGCCTGATATGGAAGCCTGTTTCTGATCATATTTTGTGTCGGACGTTTCTACTTACTTCCATTCTATCATTAATTGCCATCTCCCCCTTTCATTCCTTAGCTTGTTACTTTGGGTTTGGTTGGGTTGTTTGTTTGTTTGTTTGTTCTATCATTTGCTTTTCTTTTGTTGGTTTGTGTGTGTGTGTTTGTTTGGATGCTTGCTTATGTTTCTTTTAGTCATTATTATCATTATTAAATGATGATTTTGGGGAGCGCATATGGAATTGTCTGAATGCTGTGACTCCTTCTTGAATGAATTCCTATCTTTCTTTCTGTGAAGGGGACGCCTCATGGTGGATGAAAGAAAACAATGTGGCCTACAGAGTTTGAAATAACAACAAAAACTATTGAAGGGAAGAAAGAGAAAGAAAGAAAGAAAGATAGAAGGAAAGAAAGAAAGAAAGAAGGAAAGAAAGCAGGAAGGAAGGACAAAAGAAAGAAAGAAAGAAAGATAGAAGGAAAGAAAGAAAGAAAGAAGGAAAGAAAGCAGGAAGGAAGGACAAAAGAAAAAAAGCAAAGACAGGAAAGAAAGAAGGAAGAAAGGCAGGAAGGAAACAAAGAAAGAAAGAATAAAGAAAAACAGAAAGAAATATAGACAAGCAGAAAGAAAAAGAAAGAAACAAAGAAAGAAATATGGAGAAGAAGAAAAAAGAAGGAAATAAAGAAAAAAGAGAAAAGAGAGATAGGAAGGAACAAAGACAGGAAGAAAGACAGATTGAAAGATAGACAGGTGGAAAGATAGACAGGTGGAAAGATAGACAGATGGAAAGAAAGAAAGAAAGAATAAAAAATAGAAAGAAATATAGACACAACAGAAAGGATAAGAAAGAAAGAAATACAGAGAAGAAGACAGAAAGAAGGAAAGAAAGAAAATGAGAAAAGATAGATAGAAAGAAAGAAAGATTGAAAGAAAGATTGAAAGATAGACAGATGGAAAGATACGAAGAGAAGAAGAAAGAGAAGAGAAAGTAAGAAGAAAGGAAAAGAAAGAAAGAAAGAAGGACAGAAAGAAGAAAGAAAGAAATAGAAAGAGAAGAGATAAGAAAGAAAGAAGAAGAAAAAGGAAGAAAGTAAGGAAAGGAAAGAAAGAAAGAAAGAAAGGAATAGGAAGAAAAGAAAGAAAGAAAGAAGAAAGAAAGAAGAAAGAAAGAAAGAAAGAAGAGATGAAAGAGGACGGAAAAGAAAGAAAGAAAGAAAGAAAGAAAGAAAGTAAGAAGAAAGAAAGAAAGAAAGAAAAAAGTAAGGAAGAAAGAAAGAAAGAAAGTAAGAAGAAGAGAAGAAAGTAAGAAGAAAGAAAGAAAGAAAGTAAGGAAGGAAGGAAGAAAAAAGAAAGAAAGAAAGAAGAAGAAAGAAGAAAGAATAAGGTAAGGAAAAAGAAAAAGAAAGAAAGTAAGGAAAAGAAAGAAAAGAAAGAAAGAAAGAAAGTAAGGAAGAAAGAAAGAAAAAGAAAGTAAGGAAAGAAAGAAAAGAAAGAAAGAAAGTAAGGGAAGAAAGAAAGAAAGAAAGAAAGTAAGGAAGAAAGAAAGAAAGAAAGAAAGTAAGGAAGAAAGAAAAAAGAAAGAAAGTAAGAAGAAGAAAAGAAAGAAAGAAAAAAGTAAGAAGAAGAAAGGAAGAAAAAGAAAGAAGAAAGAAGAAAGAAAGAAGAAAAAAAGTAAGGAAGAAAGAAGAAAGAAAGAAAGTAAGAAGAAAGAAAAGAAAGAAAGAAGTAAGGAAGAAAAGAAAGAAAGAAAGTAAGAGAAG
>JAPXFY010000977.1:2500-43499 GCA_030674185.1 Monoplex corrugatus
ACCTAACAACACTGTATAGTACTAGTAATCTCCACCTCCCACCAACATAATTTACGTACAGAAACCCACACCTAACATCACTACCACACAGTACTAATAGTCTCCACCACCCACAAATACAATTTACGTACAGAAACCCACACCTAACATCACTAACACACAGTACTAGTAGTCTCCACCACCCACCAATACAATTTACGTACAGAAACCCACACCTAACATCACTAACACACAGTACTAGTAGTCTCCACCTCCCACCAACATAATTTACATACAGAAACCCACACCTAACATCACTAACACACAGAACTAGTAGTCTCTACCACCCACCAATACAATTTATGTACCGAAACCCACACATAACATCACTAACAGTAACACACAGTACTAGTAGTCTCCACCACCCACCAATACAATTTACATACAGAAACCCACACCTAACATCACTAACAGTAACACACAGTACTAGTAATCTCCACCTCCCACCAATACAATTTACGTACAGAAACCCACACCTAACATCACTAACACAGTACTAGTAGTCTCCACCTCCCACCAATACAATTTACGTACAGAAACCCACACCTAACATCACTAACAGTAACACACAGTACTAGTAGTCTCCACCTCCCACCAATATAATTTATGTACAGAAACCCACACCTAACATCACTAACAGTAACACACAGTACTAGTAGTCTCCACCACCCACCAATACAATTTACATACAGAAACCCACACCTAACATCACTAACAGTAACACACAGTACTAGTAGTCTCTACCACCCACCAATACAATTTATGTACCGAAACCCACACATAACATCACTAACAGTAACACACAGTACTAGTAGTCTCCACCTCCCACCAATACAATTTACGTACAGAAACCCACACCTAACATCACTAACACACAGTACTAGTAGTCTCCACCACCCACCAATACAATTTACGTACAGAAACCCACACCTAACATCACTAACACACAGTACTAGTAGTCTCCACAACCCACCAATATAATTTACGTACAGAAACCCACACCTAACATCACTAACAGTAACACACAGTACTAGTAGTCTCCACCTCCCATCAATACAATTTACGTACAGAAACCCACACCTAACATCACTAACACACAGTACTAGTAGTCTCCATCACCCACCAACATAATTTACATACAGAAACCCACACCTAACATCACTAACACACAGAACTAATAGTCTCCACCACCCACCAACATAATTTATGTACCGAAACCCACACCTAACATCACTAACAGTAACACACAGTACTAGTAGTCTCCACCTCCCACCAATACAATTTACGTACAGAAACCCACACCTAACATCACTAACACACAGAACTAATAGTCTCCACCACCCACCAACATAATTTATGTACAGAAACCCACACCTAACATCACTAACACACAGAACTAATAGTCTCCACCACCCACCAATACAATTTACGTACAGAAACCCACACCTAACATCACTAACACACAGAACTAGTAGTCTCTACCACCCACCAATACAATTTATGTACAGAAACCCACACATAACATCACTAACACACAGAACTAATAGTCTCACCACCCACCAATATAATTTATGTACCGAAACCCACACCTAACATCACTAACAGTAACACACAGTACTAGTAGTCTCCACCACCCACCAATATAATTTACATACAGAAACCCACACCTAACATCACTAACACACAGTACTAGTAGTCTCCACCACCCACCAATATAATTTACGTACAGAAACCCACACCTAACATCACTAACACACAGTACTAGTAGTCTCCACCACCCACCAATATAATTTACGTACAGAAACCCACACCTAACATCACTAACACACAGTACTAGTAGTCTCCACCTCCCACCAATATAATTTACATACAGAAACCCACACCTAACATCACTAAACACAGTACTAGTAGTCTCCACCTCCCACCAATATAATTTATGTACAGAAACCCACACCTAACATCATTAACACACAGTACTAGTAGTCTCCACCTCCCACCAATATAATTTATGTACAGAAACCCACACCTAACATCACTAACACACAGTACTAGTAGTCTCCATCACCCACCAATATAATTTATGTACAGAAACCCACACCTAACATCACTAACACACAGTACTAGTAGTCTCCACCTCCCACCAATACAATTTACGTACAGAAACCCACACCTAACATCACTAACAGTAACACACAGTACTAGTAGTCTCCACCTCCCACCAATACAATTTACTTATTGTCTCCATCATCTCCATCCCCTCCCCTCTCCTTCCCCATAAAAACTAAAATGTCCGTCTACATCTGATCCAATGTTTGTAGAGTATGTATGACTCAGACCATGCCTAGATCGCCATACCTAAAGCACTATATACACCGGTCATTATTATCTATTGTCGCGTCAGAACAGTCCAACATTTTTTAATATAGTCAGTTTAGACTGAATTAGAGTCACAGCAAATCTACAATTAGTATTATGAACGTTTCCAATATGAGCGCTTCACCAACTTCAGCCGGCAATTATCTGGTAGAGACTGAGAGAGGCCTACTTTCACGTAGATGCAAAATCTGGAGAACTGGTAAGATCTTGAAATGGGGAGTGGACTGTAAGATTCGCAAACATCACCAGAATGAATGAAGCATGTAAAACACAGACATCACCAGAATGATTGATGCATGTAAAAAAGACATCACCAGAATGATTGATGCATGTAAAACACAGACATCACCAGAATGATTGATGCATGTAAAAAAGACATACCAGAATGAATGAAGCATGTAAAACACAGACATCACCAGAATGAATGAAGCATGTAAAACACAGACACCACCAGAATGAATGAAGCATGTAAAACACAGACATCACCAGAATGATTGATGCATGTAAAACACAGACATCACCAGAATGAATGACACATGTAAAACACAGACATCACCAGAATGAATGAAGCATGTAAAACACAGACATCACCAGAATGATTGATGCATGTAAAACACAGACATCACCAGAATGAATGACACATGTAAAACACAGACATCACCAGAATGAATGACACATATGAAACACAGACATCACCAGAATGATTGATGCATGTAAAACACAGACATCACCAGAATGAATGACACATGTAAAACACAGACATCACCAGAATGAATGACACATGTAAAACACAGACATCACCAGAATGATTGATGCATGTAAAAAAGACATCACCAGAATGAATGAAGCATGTAAAACACAGACATCACCAGAATGAATGACACATGTAAAACACAGACATCACCAGAATGATTGATGCATGTAAAAAAGACATCACCAGAATGAATGAAGCATATAAAACACAGACATCACCAGAATGAATGACACATGTAAAACACAGACATCACCAGAATGAATGACACATGTAAAACACAGACACCACCAGAATGAATGACACATGTAAAACACAGACATCACCAGAATGAATGAAGCATATAAAACACAGACACCACCAGAATGAATGACACATGTAAAACACAGACATCACCAGAATGAAGCATGTAAAACACAGACACAACCAGAATGAATGACACATGTAAAACACAGACATCACCAGAATGAATGAAGCATGTAAAACACAGACATCACCAGAATGAATGATACATGTAAAACACAGACATCACCAGAATAACACATGTAAAACACAGACATCACCAGAATGAATGATACATGTAAAACACAGACATCACCAGAATGAATAATGCATGTAAAACAGACATCACCAGAATAACACATGTAAAACACAGACATCACCAGAATGAATAATGCATGTAAAAAAGACATCACCAGAATAATACATGTAAAACACAGACATCACCAGAATGAATGACACATGTAAAACACAGACACCACTAGAATGAATGACACATGTAAAACACAGACACTACCAGAATGAATGACACATGTAAAACACAGACATCACCAGAATGAATGACACATGTAAAACACAGACATCACCAGAATGAATGAAGCATGTAAAACACAGACATCACCAGAATGAATGAAGCATGTAAAACACAGACACCACTAGAATGAATGACACATGTAAAACACAGACACTACCAGAATGAATGACACATGTAAAACACAGACATCACCAGAATGAATGACACATGTAAAACACATACATCACCAGAATGAATGACACATGTAAAACACAGACATCACCAGAATGAATGACACATGTAAAACACAGACATCACCAGAATGAATGAAGCATGTAAAACACAGACATCACCAGAATGAATGACACATGTAAAACACAGACACCACCAGAATGAATGACACATGTAAAACACAGACACCACCAGACTGAATGAAGCATGTAAAACACAGACACCACCAGACTGAATGAAGCATATAAAACACAGACATCACCAGAATGAATGACACATGTAAAACACAGACATCACCAGAATGAATGACACATGTAAAACACAGACACCACCAGACTGAATGACACATGTAAAACATAGACATCACCAGAATGAATGAAGCATATAAAACACAGACACCACCAGACTGAATGACACATGTAAAACATAGACATCACCAGAATGAATGACACATGTAAAACACAGACACCACCAGAATGAATGATACATGTAAAACACAGACACCACCAGAATGAATGAAGCATATAAAACACAGACACCACCAGACTGAATGACACATGTAAAACACAGACACCACCAGAATGAATGAAGCATGTAAAACACTGACACCACCAGACTGAATGACACATGTAAAACACAGACACCACCAGAATGAATGACACATGTAAAACACAGACACCACCAGAATGAATGAAGCATGTAAAACACAGACACCACCAGAATGAATGAAGCATGTAAAACACAGACACCACCAGAATGAATGACACATGTAAAACACAGACACCACCAGAATGAATGATACATGTAAAACACAGACATCACCAGAATGAATGACACATGTAAAACACAGACACCACCAGAATGAATGAAGCATATAAAACACAGACACCACCAGAATGAATGAAGCATATAAAACACAGACACCACCAGAATGAATGACACATGTAAAACACAGACACCACCAGAATGAATGAAGCATATAAAACACAGACATCACCAGAATGAATGACACATGTAAAACACAGACACCACCAGACTGAATGACACATGTAAAACACAGACACCACCAGAATGAATGATACATGTAAAACACAGACACCACCAGAATGAATGACACATGTAAAACACAGACATCACCAGAATGAATGAAGCATGTAAAACACATACACCACCAGAATGAATGAAGCATGTAAAACACAGACATCACCAGAATGAATGAAGCATGTAAAACACAGACATCACCAGAATGAATGACACATGTAAAACACAGACATCACCAGAATGAATCATTGAATGACACATATAAAACACAGACACCACAAGTTTTCAAAAAGCGAGATCTAGGTTCCACATACAAAGACATGACCTGTCGGTTGCTTCAGCTGACTGGCATGACAGTGACAGATAAAAATCTGATAAAAGAACTTGATAAATTACAAAAGAAAGTGACCAAACTCTAACCAAACGCTACCCGTAATCCAAAAATAGGACAGGAGTTGCAGGATTTTCTTGCATCCTGTGCATTTTCACCAAATACACAAGCTGCTGGTCATGCCACTTTAGCCAGCACATTAGATAGTGATCACACTCACAGAGTACTTTATTTACCAAACAAACATCATCATCTGACTCCATCACCATCTTCCAGAAGTTATCATTTCTATGTGATTTCTAATGACGTGAATTAAGACCTTGATCATTTCATTTATGTTCCTAGCAATGTTAAATGAAATAACCCTTTTTTTGGTTTTGTTTATTAGTATATATTACACATTTTCATCAGTTGTGCCTGCACATTGCTAAAATAACTTCAGTGCATAAAAGGGTGAGTGTATTTGTTCGCACTCGTGTCCACTATAATTTTGAAATCCAATGTTATCCTGAAATTTGAACAAACTGACTTAACGAAAACTTTACTATTAACATCATGGTAATATGTATCATTGTATGGTATATTTTTGAAGAAAAATGCATTCCCTACAAATACAATGTCCCCAAATTTCAGACAGATATATCTTTTTCTTCAAAAGTTATGGGAATTTATATGCTACATTAGCACAAGTATGTCCGTCACTGTACATTTTGCGTATTTTGCCCAATTTGAACCCTTCCTAGAGATAGAGGAATCAATCCAGCCTTCTGAAAAAAATTGGGCTTTATCTATATGTACAGTGTGACATATATATATATATATAATATATTACAATATTTATA
The DNA here is from genome assembly GCA_030674185.1 of Monoplex corrugatus. NCBI lineage: Eukaryota > Metazoa > Mollusca > Gastropoda > Littorinimorpha > Ranellidae > Monoplex > Monoplex corrugatus. The sequence goes on from JAPXFY010000977.1 coordinate 8,905, forward strand.
TAGCGCAAAATCTTGATAAAATAAAATCTAAGCGCTGGACACGAGTGCGAACAAATACACTCACCCTTTTATGCACTGAAGTTTTGAAGGTACATGTATCTTATTTCTAAGAACTATATATATCCTCAAACATGCTACATAATGCAAATTTGTACTTACGCAAATCGTACAATTTGGCATTTTTGGCATGTAATATCTCTAAACAAGTATCTGCTGTTGGTCTATGACTTGTTCTTTGTGACTTTGCATTACTGAGAGCAGATACAAAAAACATTAGATGGATCTGTAAGGAAATCTGCATGACAGGGTACAACAAAGTAGGCCTATCAAACCAAAATAGCAACCTCGGAATTACAGTGTAACTATAACTTTTGAACAAATAAAGATAGAGCAATTATTTTTGTTCTGTTTTGCTAGTTTCAAAGAGTTGTATGTGACAATAATAGCTTTAACTAAGTGTATCAGAACAAAAAAAATGGCTGCCACTACCTAATATAAAACACAGAAACCACCAGAATGAATAACGCATGTAAAACACAGACACCACCAGAATGAATAACACATGTACAACACAGACACCACCAGAATGAATAACGCATGTAAAACACAGACACCACCAGAATGAATAACACATGTACAACACAGACACCACCAGAATGAATAACATGTAAAACACAGACATCACCAGAATGAATAACACATGTACAACACAGAAACCACCAGAATGAATAACGCATGTAAAACACAGACATCACCAGAATGAATAACACATGTACAACACAGAAACCACCAGAATGAATAACGCATGTACAACACAGACACCACCAGAATGAATAACACATGTAAAACACAGACACCACCAGAATGAATAACGCATGTAAAACACAGACACCACCAGAATGAATAACGCATGTAAAACACAGACACCACCAGAATGAATAACACATACATGTAAAACACAGACACCACCAGAATGAATAACACATACATGTAAAACACAGACACCACCAGAATGAATAATACATGTAAAACACAGACACCACCAGAATGAATAACACATACATGTAAAACACAGACACCACCAGAATGAATAACACATACATGTAAAACACAGACACCACCAGAATGAATAATACATGTAAAACACAGACACCACCAGAATGAATAACACATGTACAACACAGACACCACCAGAATGAATAACACATGTTAAACACAGACACCATCAGACAAGAAGGCCATTTAATCTTGAGGCACAAGATGTGCAGTAAACAGTTGAAGCACAAAACATGCAATAAACAGGCCATGATTTTATCTTGAAGCACAAAATATGCAATAAAGACATGAGTGTCATTGAGTCTATCTTAAAGCACAAGACACACAAGGAACAGGGCAGTTTATCCAAAATCCATCAAGCGGAGCACACCAGACCAACATCTATGTCTCATTGTCTGCTGACAAGAGGTGTCAGAAAGATGTATATTTCTTATTGAAAAGGAAACAAAAACCAAAATTTTCAAGACACATCTGGCCCATTGTAAGGAGAAAGGCATGGACGCTAATGTCTGAATAGGCATCATGAATAATTTCAGTGAAAATGATATCCAAGAAACCAGGAGGTAAGATTATGTGTGCAAACTTCATGTTCACATCACAATGAACCGAAACCAGGAATACAAACACATTTTCTCTCTCTCTCTCTCTCTCTCTCTCTCTCTCTCTCTCTCTCTTACACACACACACACACACACACACTAACTGGCTCACAGTCACACACATACACACAAAGAAAGAAACAGACATAAATGGACAAGAAAAAAGAAGTAAATGATAATCAAACTTCACAAAACATTACATGCTAAACATTATTCATTCACTGATGGAATCCATGTTTATGTAACAATTTTAGCTTAACAATGGATGAGACATTGATTTCGATGATGAAAAACTGAATTTCATGAGGTTTGCCATGCCTATCACTCTGGGGCAACTTGACTGGATCATGTTATGCAGTGGTCCAGCTACAGATACTGGGTATGCTATTTTGAAGAATCTTATTGACCATAAAAAAAAAAAAGTTCCCAGTTATTGACCATTAAAAAAAAAAAGTTCCCAGGCAGACCAATGATTAGAAACTTCTAAAACCACAACAAAAGTTTAGATTTATGTTTTTACTGACTCAGATCATGGCGGACCTGACGACAGTGCATACACATGACACACAGCTGGAAGTTGAGTGCACACAACATAAAATCAGTGCATCAGGACAAAATCTGGTATGTTTTAGTGTCACACAGGTCTGAAGTCAGTTTTCTCATAGTACAAACAGTACTTACTAGCACTGTCACCAATGTCACACTCATGGTGACACACTACACACTCATGGTGACACACTAGATTCAAACAAACCAGTCAACAACAACAACAACAAAAAATAGCCTACAACTATCACCACACACACACACACACACACACATGCACACACACACAATGACACCGTTACATGCATGCAAAGACAGCCTTTATCAATAAATGAAAAAAAATAAAGCCCACCTTTTCTAACAACATTCCTTTGTGGTTAACAGTGCAGTACTTCCACATTCAGCCTGTTTCATGCCGATTCAAACTAGACCAGTTCGACTGAACTTCGCCCATACTAACTGAGCTTGTATTACAGTCATTCGGTTAACTGCCTACTTCAGTAGGCTACTTTCATCTGTGCCTATTATATTTAAATCTTATGTCTGTAGTGTAATCTGATAGTATCATAGTTATAGTACTGTACAGTAGTACTCATATTCCAAAAAAATTTAACAAGCCCGTGTCGTTAAATGATGCAAACGGAATCAACACGCATGGCATCAATATGGCTCGTATCATTTTCCTTTTCTTTCCAAGACATAGGCTTAAGGAGTTCCCTAAATTAGAACTGCTATTAATTCCCATCTACCTGGCTTGTCTATTATTATGATACACTTAACACTATTGACTATACTCAATACTGTATACATCACGAAACACAAACCTGCAGCCAGTTGATGCTCAAACTATGACACTTTCCGTTTGTGTAACAGCCTGTTCCATAACGTCAACAAATTACAATATTAATGGAGGAAACAGACATACTTTGCGTGTACAGATGCACTGTAAATGAAGAAAACATAGCAGAAGCACGTCTTTCTGTTGATATTTTCAACCCGAGAGGTGAATGTGATTAGCCTATTTTTGGCAACGGGCTTCCACTGCCCTCATGTTTGACTCGAAGTATCAAGGTTTTTCATTGGATAAAGCCTAAAAATTTTCCAATGGTTCTGAACTGTACTGTTCAATTGCAGACGCGAAAAAAAGCAAAAAATCGTCCATTAACGCATATGTCGTATGTGCTTACGCCTATAAAATAATTAATAAGTTCATGTCAATTCACATAAAACATGAGAATCGTCGAAAAGTATGAAACTCAGTTAAAAATACTTTGACCAATGGAAACTACCTTTTCAATGTGATGGAAAAAGCCGACTGTCCGCGGACTTTAATATCTACTTTACCAGTCCTAATTTGTATTAATTTTTCTATTTTGTATTGCTCAAGGATATATTTTCGTGAATTAAGGCTGAAGTTTTCAGAAAAATAAAAATTAGTGTAATTTAATCTACATTTTCAACTTTCCGAACATTGCCGAAAAAAAGCGGACATGGCGAACGCTTACCAGTTTCAACCGGTTTATAAGTTTGGGTGTTTTCTTCACAAATACATCAGCCGTCTGCGATCCGAGACTTGTCGGTAAGAAAATGGGCATACCTGTCATATAGCTTTAAAAGTTGTTTTATAGTAAGGCTTACACTGTAAGAAAAACCCTTTGTTTACCTTTTTGTCACGTCCTACAGGGCGCCGCCATGTTGATGCGAATAAAACAACGGAAGTCCAGAACGTCGAAAGCAATGGTAGACTACCGCATGTTACTGTGATTGGGCAGTACCAGCCAGATCAAGCTGCCCCGGAATTTGAATGCATGGTCGCATCAGTTATTCTTCTTATTCGATTTCTGTCATTGCGAGCGTGCTCAACGTTTTGTTTACAGGTTTGTGATAACAGTGAATTGCAGAAGGTTCTGATCAGTGTGCAAAAATTACTTTTTTGAGTTTGTGTGTTCAAATTTAGTTATAGTGTCTGCCGCGTGATCGTCGTGTTATCCTCGCGGACATGTGAAGAGTGCCTCATGCCGTTTGCCTTTTTCAGAACTGAAACTGCTGTTGTTTTCGTTGAAATGACTGTGCAAATGTAGGCCTACAAAGGACAGAATAAAGCCTTTTGTAGACTGTTCATTTGTTGGTGAATCCTAGGCTTTTTTTTTTTAAATGCTTGAACCGTCTGTTAATGTGCCAGCGGTCAGTATGCGATACGCAAATCCGGTTTAGTTAAAATGTTTGGGACAGATTAAACTGTTCAGCCATTGTCCAGCTGCAGTGCTGCGAGCTTTATTTCCACTGTGTGTGTCAGCGTTGGTGTTTGCTCAGGGTTAAAATGTAACGCAAACAGGCGTATTGCAGTACTTCTACCAGTAGACTGAGTAGTGGAACTACCACTAGTACAGAAAAACTTGAAATAGAATGAGAATTATTCTAATAACAAAACAAGTTTGTGCGAACTTTCAGTCAACTGGCCTTTGTTAAGCATGCACCAATGACAAGAATGTTGTAAACAAATTCACAAGATTGTAGATTTAAGATAAAATCAAGAGTTCAGATAATTCCTGATATGGCCTTTGTGATGTCAAATAGGCCCTATGGCTATAGGCCTACACTATAGACAGCTAATAGAAAAATAAAGAATTTTAAGATGAAAACTGATGAAATATCACTGAGAACAACATGTAGGCTAATTATTGGTGGCATTGTCAGCTTGGGTAACAGTGAAATATCACTGAGAACAACATGTAGGCTAATTATTGGTGGCATTGTCAGCTTGGGTAACAGTGAAATATCACTGAGAACAACATGTAGACTAATTATTGGTGGCATTGTCAGCTGGACAGTGAATGGAGAACAATGTAGAAATATGTGATTACTGGTACATGATATCACGAGAACAACATGTAGGCTAATTATTGGTGGCATTGTCAGCTTGGGTAACAGTGAAATATCACTGAGAACAACATGTAGGCTAATTATTGGTGGCATTGTCAGCTTGGGTAACAGTGAAATATCACTGAGAACAACATGTAGGCTAATTATTGGTGGCATTATCAGCTTGGGTAACAGTGAAATATCACTGAGAACAACATGTAGGCTAATTATTGGTGGCGTTGTCAGCTTGGGTAACAGTGAAATATCACTGAGAACAACATGTAGGCTAATTATTGGTGGCGTTGTCAGCTTGGGTAACAATAACGGTGCTGGAATAATCTTAAAAGCCTTGGTTAAGAATAGAACTGAGAAGGGAGAAACAGAAAACAGGATGTTAAGCGTGTCAAGTTTTGGCCAGTCATGAATACAGATTTTACAAAATTATAGCAATGATTGCTTGTACAGTACCTCAGCTCTCAAGAGCCCTAAGCCCTTCACAAAGGTGGAGGAGAGAGACATGCAGACACACAAGCATGTCAATCGTTACTCCAGACGTTGACAAAAACGGTAATCTAGGCTATAGATAATGATAAAATGTTAAGGACTGCTTGGACAGTGCCTCGTCTCTCAAGAGCCCTAAGTGCTTCACAGAGGTGGAAAGATGCACAGATAAAACAAACATGTCAACCCTCACTCCAGATCAGTGATGAAAACAAATGAACTAAGTTATAATGATAAAATGTTAAAGGGACAAAAAGAATTGTAATAAAATGTATTTCATATATATGTTAATCAGAGAAATAAAAACTTGACAAAACATACACGAGACATGCACACAGCACAGTGTACATGTATTTTATAACACAAATGGTAACACACCAACTTATGTAAACACATGTATACATGGTAATATAGACACAGATATACACAGACATGCTTCTGCACACCCACACATACAAAAAATGATACATGTACATCTGTACGCATGCATGCACTCACGCACGCGCACACACAGTGTACACACTCCCCCACCTCTCTGTGTCTGTTTCGCTCGCTCACTCACTTGCTCGCTCACATACTCTTTCACTCATTCACTCTCAGAATACAGCTGAAAAAGATTTTCCAGAGCAGAATTGAAGAATATTTAAGTGAAGCTGAATGTCTGATGTGGACAGGGACTGTGTTCTATAGTGTTGCACCTTTCATCTGCTTGCCTAGGCAGTGTGCCTACTGTTCATCTTCAGTTGGGTAGGTTTGAGTTTAAAAACCTTTGTTTCACTGTGACATACAAACGTAAGTTTTTCTACATCTAATTTGAACTTAATGTGCCCTTTACACACACATGTGTGTGCATAATGAACAACACTGAACATCCCACCCACATGGTTATAGGAACACTGAACATTCCATCCACTTGACTATAGGAACACTGAACATTCCATCCACATGGTTATAGGAACACTGAACATTCCATCCACTTGGTTATAGGAACACTGAACATTCCATCCACTTGGTTATAGGAACACTGAACATTCCATCCACTTGGTTATAGGAACACTGAACATTCCATCCACATGGTTATAGGAACACTGAACATTCCATCCACTTGGTTATAGGAACACTGAACATTCCATCCACTTGGTTATAGGAACACTGAACATTCCATCCACATGGTTATAGGAACACTGAACATTCCATCCACATGGTTATAGGAACACTGAATATTCCATCCACATGGTTATAGGAACACTGAACATTCCATCCACATGGTTATAGGAACACTGAACATTCCATCCACTTGGTTATAGGAACACTGAACATTCCATCCACTTGGTTATAGGAACACTGAACATTCCATCCACTTGACTATAGGAACACTGAACATTCCATCCACTTGACTATAGGAACACTGAATATCCCATCCACTTGACTATAGGAACACTGAATATCCCATCCACTTGACTATAGGAACACTGAACGTCCCATTCACATGGCTATAGGAACACTGAACACCCCTCCACATGGCTGTAGAAACGCTGAACGTCCCATTCACATGGCTATAGGAACACTGAACATCCCTCCACATGGCTGTAGAAACGCTGAACGTCCCATTCACATGGCTATAGGAACACTGAATATCCCTCCACATGGCTGTAGAAACGCTGAACGTCCCATTCACATGGCTATAGGAACACTGAACATCCCTCCACATGGCTGTTGAAACGTTGAACGTCCCATTCACATGGCTATAGGAACATTGAACATCCCTCCACATGGCTGTAGAAACGTTGAACGTCCCATTCACATGGCTATAGGAACATTGAACATCCCTCCACATTGCTGTAGAAACGTTGAACGTCCCATTCACATGGCTATAGGAACACTGAATATCCCTCCACATGGCTGTAGAAACGCTGAACGTCCCATTCACATGGCTATAGGAACATCGAACATCCCATCCACATGGCTGTAGAAACATTGAACGTCCCATTCACATGGCTATAGGAACATTGAACATCCCATCCACATTGCTGTAGAAACACTGAACGTCCCATTCACATTGCTGTAGAAACATTGAACGTCCCATTCACATGGCTGTAGAAACATTGAACGTCCCATTCACATGGCTATAGGAACATCGAACATCCCATCCACATTGCTGTAGAAACATTGAACGTCCCATTCACATGGCTGTAGAAACATTGAACATCCCATCCACATTGATGTAGAAACATTGAACGTCCCATTCACATTGCTGTAGAAACATTGAACGTCCCATTCACATGGCTGTAGAAACATTGAACATCCCATCCACATTGCTGTAGGAACATTGAACATCCCATTCACATTGCTGTAGAAACACTGAACATCCCATCCACATGGCTGTAGGAACACTGAACATCCCATTCACATTGCTGTAGGAACACTGAACATCCCATCCACATTGCTGTAGGAACACTGAATGTCCCAATCACATGGCTGTAGGAACACTGAATGTCCCAATCACATGGCTGTAGGAACACTGAATGTCCCAATCACATTGCTATAGGAACACTGAACATCCCATCCACATTGCTGTAGGAACACTGAACATCCCATCCACATTGCTGTAGGAACACTGAACATCCCATCCACATTGCTGTAGGAACACTGAACATCCCATCCACATGGCTGTATGAACACTGAACATCCCATCCACATTGCTGTAGGAACACTGAACATCCCATCCACATTGCTGTAGGAACACTGAACATCCCATCCACATTACTGTAGAAACACTGAACATCCCATCCACATTGCTGTAGGAACACTGAACATCCCATTCACATTGCTGTAGGAACACTGAACGTCCCATCCACATTGCTGTAGGAACACTGAACATCCCATCCACATTGCTGTAGGAACACTGAACATCCCATCCACATTGCTGTAGGAACACTGAACATCCCATCCACATTGCTGTAGGAACACTGAACATCCCATTCACATTGCTGTAGGAACACTGAACGTCCCATCCACATTGCTGTAGGAACACTGAACATCCCATCCACATTGCTGTAGGAACACTGAACATCCCATCCACATTGCTGTAGGAACACTGAACATCCCATCCACATTGCTGTAGGAACACTGAACATCCCATCCACATTGCTGTAGGAACACTGAACATCCCATCCACATTGCTGTAGGAACACTGAACATCCCATCCACATTGCTGTAGGAACACTGAACATCCCATCCACATTGCTGTAGGAACACTGAACGTCCCATCCACATTGCTGTAGGAACACTGAACATCCCATCCACATTGCTGTAGGAACACTGAACATCCCATCCACATGGCTGTAGGAACACTGAACATCCCATCCACATTGCTGTAGGAACACTGAACATCCCATCCACATTGCTGTAGGAACACTGAACATCCCATCCACATTGCTGTAGGAACACTGAACATCCCATCCACATTGCTGTAGGAGCACTGAACATCCCATCCACATGGCTGTAGGAACACTGAACATCCCATCCACATGGCTGTAGGAACACTGAACATCCCATCCACATGGCTGTATGAACACTGAACGTCCCAATCACCTGTCTAGTTATTTCCATGATCTGCAGATGCTATAAGCATGTCTAGAACCATAATGCCAAGTGCAATGGAAAGATTAAGTGTGTGACTTTGGATAAGAAGATTTCAGATTGGCATCTTGTGAGGTTCAGTTTCTTTATGCCTATTAGCTCAGTTGGTTAGAGCCCCCGTGGGGATTCTGGAGGCTTTTTCACTTGATTGGTGAGAGTGCCGCGCTGATAAGGCAGGGGTTGTGGGTTTGATATTCAGGCACACCATACCTTTGTGCAGACTGGCTAGCTCTGTTGGTAGAGCCTTAGATTTAGATTCAAGATCCAGTGTCTTAACTGGCATGTTCACTGCCCGTTTTTTATGCTTCAGTGATTCTGGTGGTACCAGCCTAGTGCTTATTACTATATTATGTTCCCTGTCCTTCCTGGTTTCAAGACCATGACTGTGTAAAGGGTTTTGCACTGGCTTATGTAACCAACCAGATCTTTACTGGCAGTTTGGTTGGAGTGCATATGGAATTGTCTGAGTGCAAACTTCAAATTCTCAAACTCAGTATCAGAATTGAGAATGTGCACACCAGTTGTGTTGTGCAAGTTCATTGAAGCCAGCTCTTGACAAAGTAAAAACATAGTAAACAAGACATTGCCATCTGGTTTAAGTCATTTTTTTTTTAATTGATTTGATTCAGTTTTGCATTCAGCATCCACCTTCAGTGATAATAGTAGAAGTAGACATTCATCCCAGGGAAGTGGGGAAAGGGTCTTGTCTAAGGTACACTGATTCACTATATCAGCAATTTGATGCCTTCTAGGACATACTGGAGTTCTATATCATCATCACTAAAACTTCTTACAGAAAAGAAAGATGGTCAAGTTAATCAAACAATTTGTTGGGAAAAAAAATTAATCTTCATTGAGTACAGTGGTAGACTGTCGCAGTAATGAATAGAGGTTTTAAACATTGTCAAAACTTGGTGAGAAAGTGCTGTTCACATGCTTTCCTCAGTCAGTGCTGACTTGAGGCACATATAATTTGTAGTCTGTGTGACCTTGACATTGGAGCTTTGCCTTTGTGACTCTTCAGCAGTCCACAGCTTTGATCCATCCATTTAAAAAAAAATAAAAGAAAGAAAAGGAGAAATGATAAAATCTTGTTAACGCATTTTGTCACAAAGAGCTTTTTTTCTTCAGAGAAAGGGAGATTGGGGAAGATATTAAGCCAGTGAATATGACCATCAGGTTTTGTAGGACCAGCAGTTTATCCCTAGACAGTAGATGCTAAGGAATAAGTTACGTGGGTGAAAAGATTCATAAGAACTCATAATGGAGATGTGGGTATGACTGACATACTGATGGTAAGAGCCAACGGCATATTTAACAGTGGGTGAATAATGTACTTCTGGTTTTTCATGGTAGCAAGAAAAACACCATGCTGTGATACATACACTGTACTCTGTCATAGTATCCTGATCATAGCAACTAAAAAGTATGACTGATATTGTGACACCAAGGATCACTGATTCTCAGACACAGAAAATTGTACATGTTAATGTGGGATAAATGGGCGTGTTGTTTATGTGTTCAGGTCTGGGAGCACGTACAGAAGTAAAAGTGAGCAGTGTGAGCGTGTCAGGTGTGAGTCAGAGTGTGAACATGACGGGTATGGCAGAGCAAGCAGCCAAGCTTCTGGACTTTAACCAGAAACTGGACATACAGCTGTTGGACAGCGTGGTCACTTCCATGTATACAGCAGAGGGGGAGCAGGTAAGTCAAAACCAGTGCTGCATGTGTAACGGTTCAACATAATCGCGATGAAAATAATATTGCCATTCTGAGTTGTTTGCTGTATGTGTAATAAGGGTTGAATAAAGTTACAAGTACTCTGATCTCACATCAAACATTCTTAGTTTAAAACATTCACTTTAAACATCTATGATCCAGGATTTGCCAAGGAGATGATTGCACTCTTACAGCCGCATTCATGGATTTGGCATTCAAACCTTTCCACTGGTGATGTGGAGTTGGTTTGTGGTAATTGAAGCGGGTCCTGATAAAATCTCATTAGCATAGAGTATCCTTTGACCACTGCACATGGCAAGTGACCTATAACCAGTCAGTCTTTGAGCTATTTTTATGCAAACTCCATCCCGTTTTAGGCTTTCGAACAATGGCGTCTCAGCCATAAATGAGTTACGCTCAAAGCAGATGAACGAGACCTGTTTACACTTTACATAAAGCAATAAAAGTCATTCTGACTGAGTGATCTGACTTTGAAGATACAGAACAGTAATAAGAAAGTTATTTTTCAGAAGAGATATAATTATCAAAAACATGTCTGACAGAGGGGAAGTGTGTGTGGTGAGTGACACGCGCAGTGATTGTGACGAAGCTGATGTGGCGCTTGTGCAAATTACCCTTCAGCTGATCAGACTGTGGTTAGTTTTTTTGTTTCATGATGAATGTCTGCAATGGTATGAAGATTTTCACCCAGTTAGTCCTCTATACGCAGGTGACCAAACACACAGGCTACAGTTGCATGGCATGACAGACCACACCCCCATTGATTTTTTTAATCTAATTTTCAGTGAACTGATTATGAATCATAGCACATGATTGATCATCAAAACAAATGAGATGCTGTGATCGAAGCCTTCAGGCGTAAGGAGAACTGCCAAAATATAGTTTGTTTTGGAAATGGGAAAGAACAATGAATGAAATGCATATATATATATCTATATATTATGTATATATATATATAGCCTATATATATAGAGAGAGATATGTGTGTGTGTATGTATGTACTGTGTGTGTGTTGGAGAGAGAGTGTGTGTGTGTAAGTACATATGTGTGTACAAGTGTGTTCACCTGTTTTTACGTACTCTGTGTGTGTGTGTAAGCATGCTTGTGTTTTATATATATGTATGAGTGTGTATAGGTGTGTGTGTGTGTAGGTTATAGCATAAAAACTTTGTGTTGTGCTTATTCAAACATTAACCATGTGTTAAAATTTCGAGTATATGGTTTGTCAATATTTTTTCATGGGTTTTCCACTCTGTGTACTGAAGTTAACCACAAATCACCAGTGACCAAGTAGTTGGTAATATGTTGCTGATCAGTATAGTGCAGAAATCTCTAGTAGCCATTTTTCACTCTCTACTGGGATTCTTGGTGTGATTTATGTGGAAAACAGTCCTCTTTTCAAGAACAGTGTGAACTTTACCAACATCCAGATGCAACCTCCCTGGATTTTGTTGTTAAAAAAACTTGTTTTTTCTCGCCAGTGGCTACAAAAAGAATACCATAGAAGTTAGTGCTTTGAAACTCAGAAATGTGCTTCCTTAACAATTAAACAATAACCATGTGTCAGAGTGTGTGTTTTCTCATTGTGTGTGTGTGGGGGGGGGGGGGTTGATTCTTTTTAAAAATGTATACAAACCCCCTGTATACAGAAGAATGTCAAATGACAATTCAACAAGTTATCAGCAACATGTTACTGATTTTAGCTTATTTGTAAAGAGTAGAAACTCTCAAGTACTTATTGTTAAACATTTCCAATGTGATGTATGTGGAAACACTGTGCTCTTTTCAAGAACAGTGTAAACTTCCCATATATACTGTTGCAACCACCGTCAGTTTTGTTACCATAAAAAATATACCTTTTTTTTTTATCATTGGCAGAAGAAGGAAAAAAAGAGTACCTTAAGGGTTAGAGCTATGAAAAATTGTAATATGCTTATTCACTCCAGTGATAATAATGTGTTAACATTTCAGTTGTGTGTTTTCTGCCATTACTTTTCAGTGTTTTTTGTTTTTTAATCTATAGATACAACTGCCCAAAATACACAGACTATTGAATTCCAAATCGCCCAGTAGGGAGTGAGTTAAGGGAGGGTAAGTCAAAACCAGTGCTGCATGTGTAACGGTGTGTGGTGGTTGTCTTCTTTAGAGCGTATTCACAAAAAGTGTGTGTTGTTTGTCTTCTTTGGAGTATATTCATGAAAACACATGAGCAGGATGTGGATGGGACAGTGTAAATGCATAATACATGAAGACTTTTTAAATAAATGCTGAGCTTTTTATGTCATGTACAGCAAAGAGTGGCACAAGAAGTGTTGACTCGTCTAAAAGAGCATCCAGATGCCTGGACAAGAGTGGACACCATCCTGGAATATTCCACCAACCAGCAGACCAAGTATTACGCTCTGCAGATCTTAGAAAATGTCATCAAGACACGATGGAAAGTGCTGCCCCGCACTCAGTGTGAAGGTGAGTTACAGTCAGCTCTGAACCCTCCTATTTTGGTCATGAGTGTTTATTGACAAATGCTTATTGACTAATGTTCCTGGTGGTTTAAATGACTCTGGTCAGTCTTTGGACTGTCCTATCTTATTCATGCTCATTGACTAAGTTTCTGTTATCTGAGTGACTTTGTGGTCAATCACTGGACACTCCTATCTTGGTCATCTGTATTGACTTAATTAAGTTCCTGGTGATTTAAATGACTGGTCTGGACACTCATATCATGGTCATCCTTATTGACAAAATTTCCTATGATCTGAATGACAGTGTAGTCAATCACTGGACACTCCTTTTGTGGTCATCCTTATTGACAAAATTTCCTATGATCTGAATGACAGTGTAGTCAGTCACTGGACACTCCTTTTGTGGTCATCCTTATTGGTAAAATTTCTGGTGATGTAAATGACTGGTCAGTCTGGACACATCTATCGTGGTCATCCTTATTGACAGTTTCTGGTGATGTAAATGACTGTGGTCAGTCTGGACACATCTATCGTGGTCAACCTTATTCAATTATTGACAATTTCTGGTGATTTAAATGACTGGTCAGTCTGGACACATCTATCGTGGTCATCCTTATTGACAGTTTCTGGTGATTTAAATAACTGTGGTCAGTCTGGACACATCTATCATGGTCATCCTTATTGACAGTTTCTGGTGATTTAAATAACTGTGGTTAGTCCGGACACATCTATCGTGGTCATCCTTATTGACAGTTTCTGGTCTATCATGGTCATCCTTATTGACAGTTTCTGGTCTATAGTGGTCATCCTTATTGACAGTTTCTGGTGATTTAAATGAACGTGGTCAGTCTCTGGACACTTTATCTTGTTCATTCTTATTGACTTAAGTTCTTAGTAACTTCAGTGACTCTGTGGTTGGTCTCTGGACACTCCTGTCTTGGTCCTGGTTACTGACAAAGTTTCTGGTGATCAGAATGACTTTGTGGTCAGTTTCTGTACGCTCCTGTCCTGGTCATCCATATTGACAAAGTTTGTGGTGACCTTGTGTAGATCTGTTGCTGTAAAGCTTGATTTGTTCACATTCACCTCACCTCTCCCTTGCTGGGATGGCAGTAGGATCCACGCTTGACGTCACAAGTCTTCTCCAGGTGGGTGACCTGGATCCCAAGACCACAGACTTAGCAGTGTTGTTGAAGTAGAAGGTGTGTGGTCATCCCTTTCTTCTCCTTGCCTCAGCTTTCACCAGCAGCTTTCCCTGTTGATATCAAATCTGTTTTGGTGTTTGTGATCGTATGGCCTACATATATCAGCTTTCTTATGTTGATCTCTATTAGCTGTTGGCACTTGACATTGAGTCCCTTTAACATGCTATCATTTGTTCTTCTGTCTGTCCATTTGACTTTGAGAAGTCGTCTATAGAGCCATATTTCTGCTGCATTGATTTTATTTTCTTCATCTTTTCTTAGTGTCCAGGCTTCGCAATCATACAATGAAAGTGGCCATATCAAAATTTTCAGGATTCTTAGTTTTAAATCTTTGGGAAGCCCTCAGTGTTTCCATACGTTGTTTAACTGGACCATTTTGTCAACATTGGTAATGTAAAAAAAACATGGTTTGTTTGTCTTTGGAACTTAAATCGGGTAAATGATTAATCAGTATGGCTTCTTGCTTTTTATTTAAAGAAAGAAGTTGAAATGAGATTGAAAAAACAAAGGTATGATTTAGGGGTATAGTTGTAAACAAAATGCGTGTTTAGTTTCATGTTCTTAAGGCCTTTGATGAATAATTTTAAATGTATTTTTGATTAATGAATGTGACACATTGTGACATAGGAAGTGATAGAGGTGTGTGTATTCTAGCAGGGGTAAACTGTTACATTTGATAGTTCTGAAGACGTAATAATAAAGGGTGTGTGTGTGTGTGGTATTTCAGGCATCAAGAAGTACATTGTGGGTCTGATCATCAAAACCTCATCTGATGCTGCCTTGTTGGAGAAAGAGAAGGTGTATGTGGGCAAGCTCAATATGATCCTTGTACAGGTACATTTACTTAGTCATTCCCGCTGCCTTAACTTAATCTCTTTTGTCTCCTACACATGTACACTTACATTCCCCATTCTTTTTTCAATTATGTCTGCTACTGTTCATTTTTGTCTGTCTACCACAATGTCAGAACTTGCCCATCATTAAGCAAATCTCTACTGCTACTGTATATCAGTCTCTGAAATAATAAGTTAAAATTAAACATCCGTCTTTTTGTTTTCAAGTCTGTAAATGACAAATGACTAAAGTTCCCTCTCTGTTCTAGCAAAAAAGGGTTTTTTTAAATGTTGTTGGTTGTGAACAGTATACCGGTATTTCTGTTGTGATTCGAATGGTGAGGATTATGAACTCTCTGTGTTTCATGCAGATTTTGTGTTTGATTTAAATGTTGGTTATGAACAGTGTGTTTCTGTTGTGGTGCAAGTGTTGAAGATTATGAACTCTGTATGTGTGTGATGCAGATATTGAAATTTGAGTGGCCTAGAAATTGGCCAACGTTTATCAGTGACATTGTTGGAGCCAGCAAGACCAATGAATCTTTGTGTCAGAACAACATGATCATCCTCAAACTGCTCAGGTACAGTACTTTTAATGGTGGTGGTGTTTGTGTATTTATCAATTGTGTGAAAACTTCAGATAAGCTATGATACGCATACACATGTATACTTTAGTTCTGCTCATTTGTTAAATAATGATTATGTGTGTGTGTGTGTGTGTGTGGTGATACTCTTAAAATGTAATAAAAGTTCAGGTGAATATTGTTTGTGATGTAATATGTGTACTTGTGTGTGTACTATAATTTTGATTATTCTTTGACATTGGGTGATATAAAAGAGTAGTGACACAGCAAAACTAAATTGAAGTTATGTTGAGCTATGATTGTACAGAGTGGCTGGCAGTGGTCCTCACTGTATGGTATGATTCGACATGTTAGTACAGAGTGGCTGGCAGTGGTCCTCACTGTATGGTATGATTCGACATGTTAGTACAGAGTGGCTGGCAGTGGTCCTCACTGTATGGTATGATTCGACATGTTATTGCAGAACAGTGTTCATGTAGGTCTGTACTTGGCATGATGTGCTGAATGGAATGTGAAAAGATGATGATGTGTATTCACAGAGAAAGGTTGAAGAAGGGAGGGGGTATTCATGAAAATGGTTGGAGTGGAATATAGAATCTGTGTTTTCAGTAAGGAGACGTTTGCCTTATCCATAGTATATTGACAAAATGTATGTGCATGTTTTCAATGAGGTATTTCTTTTTGGAGTTGTATTCACACAAAAAGTGTTTACATGTTTTGAATGAAGTCTTTGTCTTTGGAGTGTATTCACAAAAAGTGTGTGCTGTTTGTCTTCTTTGGCGTATATTGATGAAAACTGCATGGTGGTTGTCTTCTATGGAGCGTATTCACGGAAAGTGTGTATATCTTTATAATGAGGTGTTTGTCTTCTTTGAAGTGTATCACGAAAACTGTGTGCATCTTTTCAGTGAGGAGGTGTTTGACTTCTCCAGTGGTCAGATGACCCAGGCCAAAGCCAAGCACTTGAAAGATACCATGTGTAGTGAGTTCTCACAGATCTTCCAGCTCTGTCAGTTTGTTATGGTAAGTTGTTTTCATTGTACATCTGTATACTTATGCACACAGAAACACATGCATGCATGCGCACGCATGTACATTTGCAAACATACGTTCAGCAAATGCAAGTATTTAACCTTTGACTCCCACACCCTATCCACTGAGTGCAAAATCTTAACTCTTTGACTTCTACACCCTTTTCACCAGCTTCCTGCAGGAAAGGGTGCGGGAGTCAAAGGGTTAGGTTTTTGCTTTGGCAGCATGGTTGGCAATGCAGGATGCTATGGGACAGGGTGCGGGAGTCTAAGGGTTAAAAGACACCATTGGCATTGAGTGCTCACAGATCTTCCCAGCTCTGTCAGTTATGTTGAGTCTTGTTTTCACTGTACACATGCACACACACACACACACACACACACGCACATGCGTACACACACACACACACACACACACACACGTGTATATGTTACATGTCTATAGATACTTTGCACTGCATTTCTTTGTTGTTCATAAACTTGTTTGTGTGGATGTTTGTATTTATTGTATGTGTCTGTAACTGATGAGTTTTCTTTTGTTTGTTGTTTGTTTGTTGTTTGTCCTTGTTTCAGTGTCATTGCCTGTGGAATTAGATCATTGGTCTTTCTTGTCTCTCCTGCACAATTGCTGCCTTTTTTCTTTGTGTGTGTGGTGGTTGTAGTTTTTGTTTTAAAGGGAAGATTGCATCTTATTTAATAGTAGCCTGTGGAATTGGATTCCACTTGGATACATCTTTGAAACAAAACTCATCAGAGATGTGTGTGGCGACGTGATATAAGGGATATTTGTATGTTGGAAGGACTGTTCTCATCAGAGATGTGTGTGGTGACGTGATGTGAAGGACATTTGTATGTTGGAAGGACAATTGTCATCAGAGATGTGTGTGGTGACGTGATGTGAAGGACATTTGTATGTTGGAAGGACAATTCTCATCAGAGATGTTTGTGTTGATGTGATGTAAGGGTTGTTTGTGTGCTGGCAGGACAATTCTCAGAATGCTCCACTTGTAGGGGCAACACTGGAAACACTCCTACGCTTCTTGAATTGGATTCCACTTGGATACATCTTTGAAACAAAACTCATCACGACACTCATTTATAAGGTAAGTTGATAGTTTCTTACTGTAGAAATAGCTGAAAATGAGGAGGACATCTGATGAATTAGATATATTCATTCCTCCGCACCCCCCACCCCCTTTCTCCTCCCTGTGCCTTTGTCAGTTCAGTGTTTTTTAAGTGGAACAATATTGCTCCCTTTACTGTTTTATATCACTTGCTTGTATGCAGATCGTAGAAGTAGACACAACTGGAGTTCAAGTAGTGATAATCTATAACCCTAGCCCTTTCATTCCCTGTCTCTGCCTATCAGCTTCCTACAGGAACATGATGGATATTGTGAGTGAGTGGAAAAGTTGGACAGAAGTCAGTGTGCCATAATAGAGATAGCTATTGGTCATTATCTTCATGCATGTGTATGATGCTTGTTATTGATTAATGTCATAGTGGTGTTCACTGTTAAGACAACAGACTGCTGTGTTCTCTGATGATAATAATACATGTTTGTTTTTGCTTCCAGTTTCTGAATGTGCCTATGTTCCGTAACGTCACCATGAAATGTCTCACCGAAATTGGTAAGTGAAAGTGTCCCGTGTACTCTGCCTGCAGTCAGTTGTGATGCGTGATATTGATACAGCTTTGACATTAGGTCACCTGGCTTTTTCTTAATTCACCTACCCCCCTTTAGCCTCCCGGTCACTTATTTCTCTGTTTACCACATGTCTGTGTTCACTCTGAGAGCAGAAAACAATGCTTTCATGCTAGTTTGTTCACATGACAGGTACTTTTTCATAAGAAAACATTCAAAAGTACCAAAATCTCTGTACATGGTATGTGATTTGTTCTCTCTCTCTCTCTCTCTCTCTCTCTCTCTCTCTCTCTCTCTCTCTCTCTCTCTCTCTCTCTCTCCTCTCTCTCTCTCTCTCTCTCTCTTTCTCTCTCGCTCTCTCTCTCTTTTAATGCCTTCAGTCTCCATATACATGGTGTATATTGCAGACCTGCCAACCCATACGATTTTGGCGTATTTAGTACGCCAGTTTACTCAAAATACGACCAATACGCCGACTTAATAAAAAATATGACGAAAAAAAAATTAAAGATAAAAAAATCAAGTACCATTAGAAAGTGAATTTTTGGGCTCAGAATGCTCTAGATTGCACAGATTTGCACCAATTCTTAAAAAATTTTCCGGGGGGACATGCCCCCGGACCCCCCTAGTTAGCTTGCGCCTTCGGCGCTGCGCACTCAGAATACACCTATATTTTCAAAAATACTCCATTTTTCCTGGACAAATACTCCAACTTAAAAGTCAGGGTTGGCAGGTCTGAAAATGGCAATCATTCAAATCTTTATTCATTTCTGATTCATATAAGAAAAAAAATAAGGATGAAACACCGCTTAAAGAGGCAGTAATACTTGATTGAACTGAAGACCCCCCAGTTTTGCGGCCGGCCCCCGTTTTTGCCCAGTTTTTGGTACCACAAATTTGACGTCGCGTTTCGGTTCGCACGGCATTGCTACATAATGTGTACTGTTACAGCTTGTGTACTGTGTAAACCAGTGTCTGACCATGATGACATAGTGTGTACTGTTACAGCTTGTATAATGTGTAATCCAGTGTCTGACCATAATGACATAATGTGTACTGTTACACTTACAGCTTGTATAATGTGTAAACCAGTGTCTGACCATGATGACATAATTGTACTGTTACAGCTTGTGTACTATGTCAGGGCTGAGCTTTAACGCTTGCCAACTTGCCAATGGCCCCTAAAAATGGAGTCTGGCAAACTCGATTTACGGTACCATTCGCCCGGTTGGCGACCTGAAAATTACCGCCAGTGGTAGAGATTCCGTACCTGTACACAGACTCTTTACACGCGCTGTAAAACAAAACACACGCCTCCCGCCTGATCTGACACACGTACAACGCTTCAGCTTCCCGTGCCATCTTTCGTCACTGCTAGAGTCAGCACCGGGCTTTCCCGATGACTCAGAGTCACGCGAGACTTGCCGTAGATAGATCTATTTTCGCTGTTCTTTCGGCAATCATGCACCGTTTTTTAATCGTTGTCTCTGAGCCTCCAGCAAAGAAAAAAAAATCAGAAGAAGAAATAAAGAGGAAGAAAGCAGACCCAAGCTGCTTCAGGTTTTTCAACATTGAGGAGAACGATGATGTTGATGATTTGGCCCTTGGCAGACTGTAGAATGAATAGTCAGTGCTTCAGATACAAAACAGGGACAAACCTTGTCATGACGCTTGTATCTAGTCAAATACCATTCATGATGAACCTTTGAATCATGAATCTCTTTTTACTTGCACTTGCAGTATTACTGTTAGTTTTGATATACCTGGCATATCAATGAAAACTGAAAATAAAGTTGTTTTCCAAAAATGAAACAGTGTTGTTGTTGAAAGTTATCTTGTTTATTAGCTGCAGTAGTTATACAATTTAAAATAGGACCGCATTTTCAATCAAAGGGTCTGGCAACCTGAAAAATGTTCTGGCAACCTCAACTTCCCAGGTTAGGAGCCCGGCTGGCTCCTTAGCCTGGCTTGCTAAATCTCAGCCCTGCTGTGTAAACCAGTGTCTGACCATGATGACATAATGTGTACTGTTACAGCTTGTGTACTGTGTAAACCAGTGTGTGACCTTGATGACATAGTGTATACTGTTACAGCTTGTGTAATGTGTAAACCAGTGTCTGACCATGATGACATGTGTACTGTTACAACTTGTGTACTGTGTAAACCAGTGTCTGACCATGATGACATGTGTACTGTTACAGCTTGTGTAATGTGTAAACCAGTGTGTGACCTTGATGACATAGTGTATACTGTTACAGCTTGTGTAATGTGTAAACCAGTGTCTGACCATGATGACATGTGTACTGTTACAGCTTGTGTACTGTGTAAACCAGTGTGTGACCATGATGACATAGTGTATACTGTTACAGCTTGTGTAAACCAGTGTCTGACCTTGATGACATAATGTGTACTGTTACAGCTTGTATAATGTGTAAACCAGTGTCTGACCATGATGACATAATGTGTACTGTTACAGCTTGTGTAATGTGTAAACCAGTGTGTGACCTTGATGACATAGTGTATACTGTTACAGCTTGTGTAATGTGTAAACCAGTGTCTGACCATGATGACATAATGTGTACTGTTACAGCTTGTATAATGTGTAAACCAGTGTCTGACCATGATGACATAATGTGTACTGTTACAGCTTGTGTACAAGCCACCACCATCTATGATGAACAGTTCCTGCAGCTCTTCACCCTCACCATGAACCAGCTGAAAACTGTAAGTACAATTTACTGAACATTGTCTACTTAATTCAGATCTATGGGAATACATTTCACTTTACAATCTACAGATTTAAGCAGACAGGTTGAAATATTGCTTTGCGTACAGATGTGTTAATTATGCTTACAATAAGATATTTGAAGGAAGTGGTTTTCATTGTGTTGTATACATTGATGGATTAGTGCTGTGTGAAGCCGATATTGGAGTTGTACATGGTGTACAATGTAATGTACTGCTGCAGTATATAGTGCAGCAGTAAAGTGTGCATGTTGTACAGTGTGATGTACTGCTACAGTATAGTACAGCAGTAAAGTGTGCATGTTGTACAGTGTGATGTACTGCTACAGTATAGTACAGCAGTAAAGTGTGCATGTTGTACAGTGTGATGTACTGCTACAGTATAGTACAGTAGTAAAGTGTGTACTTGTACAGTGTGATGTACTGCTGCAGTATAGTACAGTAGTAAAGTGTGTATTTGTACAGTGTGACAATACTGCTGCAGTATAATGCAGCACAGTGGTAAAGTGTGCATGTTGTACAGTGTGATGTACTGCTACAGTATAGTACAGTAGTAAAGTGTGCATGTTGTACAGTGTGATGTATTGCTACAGTATAGCACAGTGGTAAAGTGTGCATGTTGTACAGTGTGATGTACTGCTACAGTATAGTACAGTGGTAAAGTGCATGTTGTACAGTGTGATGTACTGCTACAGTATAGTACAGCAGTAAAGTGTGCATGTTGTACAGTGTGATGTACTGCTACAGTATAGTACAGTAGTAAAGTGTGCATGTTGTACAGTGTGATGTACTGCTACAGTATAGTACAGTGGTAAAGTGTGCATGTTGTACAGTGTGATGTACTGCTACAGTATAGTACAGCAGTAAAGTGTGCATGTTGTACAGTGTGATGTACTGCTACAGTATAGTACAGTAGTAAAGTGTGCATGTTGTACAGTGTGATGTACTGCTGCAGTATAGTACAGTAGTAAAGTGTGCATGTTGTACAGTGTGACAATACTGCTGCAGTATAGTACAGTAGTAAAGTGTGCATGTTGTACAGTGTGATGTACTGCTACAGTATAGTACAGTAGTAAAGTGTGCATGTTGTACAGTGTGATGTACTGCTACAGTATAGTACAGTAGTAAAGTGTGCATGTTGTACAGTGTGATGTACTGCTACAGTATAGTACAGTAGTAAAGTGTGCATGTTGTACAGTGTGATGTACTGCTACAGTATAGTACAGTAGTAAAGTGTGCATGTTGTACAGTGTGATGTACTGCTGCAGTATAGTACAGTGGTAAAGTGTGCATGTTGTACAGTGTGATGTACTGCTACAGTATAGTACAGTAGTAAAGTGTGCATGTTGTACAGTGTGATGTACTGCTACAGTATAGTACAGTAGTAAAGTGTGTACTTGTACAGTGTGACAATACTGCTGCAGTATAATGCAGCACAGTGGTAAAGTGTGCATGTTGTACAGTGTGATGTACTGCTACAGTATAGTACAGTGGTAAAGTGTGCATGTTGTACAGTGTGATGTACTGCTACAGTATAGTACAGTAGTAAAGTGTGTACTTGTACAGTGTGATGTACTGCTGCAGTATAGTACAGTAGTAAAGTCTGTGACCCCTAGGGGATTCCAGGGGCTCTTTCAATGTAAATAGTATTCCCACCTCGAAATTCTGTGCTAGAAATTTCCTCTTTTCTGTCACTCTCTTTGTTTCTTTCTTCCTCCTTTGCTTTCTGTCATTTCTTCCTGTCATTTTCTGTCTTGCTGGCCCATTCACCTGTATGTGTTTGATAAAGTTTTACGTACTTTCTCTTGGGATTGATAATTGGGTACATTGTTAAGTGCATTTTTGGTTCTAGGGAAATGAGATGTGCAAACACAGTTTTAGGCAATTTAAACCCCTTTTTTTAGAAATATTTTTCAGTGTCCTTATGTTTCAGTTTGTATTCAGTTATGTTTTTTTGATTTCCCTGTGTGAAGCATTGTGTATGTTTTGAAACGGTTATAGCCCTGACATGGCTCTACGCAGTCAGCTGTACTTTGAACAAAAAAACAAAACAAACAAAAGTGTATATGTTGTACAGTGTGATATACACCAGTAAAGTGTGTACAGGCTAGTGATGTGCAACTGTAGTGTAGTACAGCACAGCAGTAAAATGTGTACATGTTGCACAGTGTGATCTACACCAGTAAAGTGTGTACAGGCTAGTGATGTGCAACTGTAGTATAGTACAGCACAGCAGTAAAATGTGTACATGTTGCACAGTGTGATCTACACCAGTAAAGTGTGTACAGGCTAGTGATGTGCAACTGTAGTGTAGTACAGCACAGCAGTAAAATGTGTACATGTTGCACAGTGTGATCTACACCAGTAAAGTGTGTACAGGCTAGTGATGTGCAACTGTAGTATAGTACAGCACAGCAGTAAAATGTGTACATGTTGCACAGTGTGATCTACACCAGTAAAGTGTGTACAGGCTAGTGATGTGCAACTGTAGTGTAGTACAGCACAGCAGTAAAATGTGTACATGTTGCACAGTGTGATCTACACCAGTAAAGTGTGTACAGGCTAGTGATGTGCAACTGTAGTATAGTACAGCACAGCAGTAAAATGTGTACATGTTGCACAGTGTGATATACACCAGTAAAGTGTGTACAGGCTAGTGATGTGCAACTGTAGTATAGTACAGCACAGCAGTAAAATGTGTACATGTTGCACAGTGTGATCTACACCAGTAAAGTGTGTACAGGCTAGTGATGTGCAACTGTAGTATAGTACAACACAACAGTAAAATGTGTACATGTTGCACAGTGTGATCTACACCAGTAAAGTGTGTACAGGCTAGTGATGTGCAACTGTAGTATAGTACAGCACAGCAGTAAAATGTGTACATGTTGCACAGTGTGATCTACACCAGTAAAGTGTGTACAGGCTAGTGATGTGCATCTGTAGTATAGTAAAAACACAACAGTAAAATGTGTACATGTTGCACAGTGTGATCTACAGCTGCAGTGTAACAGTAGATAACTGTAGCCCATGGGTGCTGTGTGGTTTCAGATGCTGTCAGTGGACACCAACATCCGAGAGGCATATGCGCGTGGGTCTGATGATGAACAGAATTTTATCCAGAACCTGAGTCTCTTCCTCTGCAGCTACCTCAAGGAGCACGCGCCACTGGTGGAGAAAAAGATGGACCTCCACAGTCTTCTCATGACCGTGAGTCTGTCGCTTTGTGCTTTCTTTCCCTTTCTCTCTGTCATCTCTCCTGTCTAACAGTTAACTCTTTGGAGTCGTGACAGCGGACATTCCGCTGCAGCTGGTCAAACCATTAGAGACGTGACAGCGGACATTCCGCTGCAGCTGGTTAAACCATTAGAGACGTGATAGCGGATATTCCGCTGCGGTTTTTAAAAATAGATGCAAGCCGGTCGCTGGTCTAGGGGAACTAACTACACATATAGGAACACTCTTTGGTATCTTCTGAAGTGTTTGTTACTTCCCTTGCATCGATTTTATCCCGATTAGTTACAGTTTTTGCCTTTATCCAAACCAACCGGAGTGACCGTCCTTGCACCAAAATGGCGACATTTAGGCCTTCTTCTTCTTCTTCAAAGGATCGTCATAATCACTTTGCTGCTTCACCTGTGTGAAAACAAAGCTGTGTTTGTTCTTTTATATCTTCTGGTCATACCAAGGACTTGTGATTACCTGGATTTCTGGATTACCTGGTCAAGAATGGGTGTTTCACTGACTGTATGTGTTGGATTACTGTCAATCAAAAACTTCTTTCCCAGAGCCAAAACCCTACCCCATTTCACCTTCTAGGAAGGTAAGTAGAATAGATGTATTGTCCTTGTATGTAGCTTCAGCTCAAGGAGCGTAAACTGAATTGTACTTTGATATAAAATATGTTTTTGTGCTGTAAAATCTGTATTTTTGAGAATTTTTTGAAAAACCCCCAAAATCGTGCGTCGCCAAGGGTTGTGGCAGGTCCCGTTGATCGCGTCCACAGTGGTTGTGCAAGGCAACTATATTACGTCTTCAAAGAGTTAACACTTGTGCTCGTCCATCATTCGTTATCTTCATCTGTCGTCCTTCATGTCATTAGAACAACACTGATATATATGTGTGTCCTTTGTGTATTGTCATCCTGTATGTTGTCACAACATTGATGCCCTGTCTGTTGGTGTGGTGGTGGTGGTGGTGTACCAACTGCATTATACTAGTGCACTAGTCTTGTCTTTATTATTTGTAGCATGTCTTTGTGCCATGCACTGTCAACCTGTGTGTTGAATGTCTGCATTATATGTATTGTGTGTTTAGGTTTCTGAGTTGACTGTTCAGACATGGGAATTGTACGCCGATCGGCGCATTTATGCCGAATGCGCTGTTGCGAGACGCCGAACCGCTGGCATTGTACGCCGAACGCGTTTTTATCCGAAAAAAAAAATTCTCATTCGGCGCATTCTGCAAACGGGCTGTTCACGAAGTGGTCACAAGCTTGCAACCCTGAGGCGCAGTTTGACTGGAACGGTTCACTGGACAGCAAAGCAGTGAAGCGTAAGCAATTTACATCATTAACAACAAAGAATGGCCCACAGGAGTGACATTGTAGAACGCGGGAAGCGTTTTTGTGACGACGGCTCTCGCTTCAAGTGGAGGTGGGAATGGGTAGACCGTGACTTTACCGAAAAGGTGATTGACAACAATGATAGACCGACTGCCTCAACCGTTCGTATCGGCGAGTGGATACGAAAGCTATCTGCTCCAGGCATGGCTTACTGTGCATTGTGTAGACGGGAAATCAACTACTCTAACAGAGGTTTTGATGCCATCACAAAGCACCTGCAGACTGGTCATCATCGGGAACGTGTGGCCAGTCAAACAGTGTATGTGTAAAAATAATAGTTATTGTGTTAGTGTGAATGATCTGGAATTTTTGTATATATTAGCAACTAACAGCACCTGCTCAGAAGTAGCATTTTAATACTTGTTCCATGTAGGCCTATGCAGCTGCCTGAACTTTTCAGATTTTTTCCCTTAAGTTAAATACATTACTTTCTTCTTACTGAGTCTCTCTCTCTCTGTGTGTGTGTGAATTGTGGTGTGTGTGTGTGTGTGTGTGTGTGTGTGTGTACACTCCATAGAGAACTGAGGAATGTGATTAATACTGTGAAATGGTTATAATATGAAATGTTTTAACTCTGATGGAATTCAGTAATTAGATCAAGGAGAGGCCACCAAAACAATTTGTACAATGAGAAAATCAACAGCTTCTGCGCTGCCCCTGTACCCCGCCAGGGGATACTGCCCCCTGGACCCCCAGTACTCCCAAACCACTTTTTCCAATTCCCATGCCTGACTGTTAGAAAAAGTACTGTGTGTTAGATGTCTGTATTAAATGTGCTGTGTTAGATGTCTGTATTAACTGTTAAATGTGCTGTGTTAGATGTCTCAATTAACTGTTAAATGTGCTGCATGATGTCTGTTTTAACTGTTAAATGTGCTGTGTGTTAGATGTCTGTGTTAACTGTTGAATGTACTGTGTTAACTGTTGAATGTACTGTGTCAGCATTAACTGCTTAATGTGCTGTGTTAGAGGTCTGTATTAACTGTTGTATGTACTGTGTATTAACTGATAAATGTGCTGTGTGTTAGAGGTCTGTATTAACTGTTGTATGTACTGTGTATTAACTGATAAATGTGCTGTGTGTTAGAGGTCTGTATTAACTGTTAAATGTTCTGTGTGTTGGATGTCTTTTGTATTAACTGTTAAATGTTCTGTGTGTTAGAGGTCTGTATTAACTGTTAAATGTGCTGTGTGTTGGATGTCTTTTGTATTAACTGTTAAATGTGCTGTGTGTTAGACTTAGAGGTCTGTATTAACTGTTAAATGTGCTGTGTGTTAGACTTAGAGGTCTGTATTAACTGTTAAATGTGCTGTGGGTTAGAGGTCTGTATTAACTGTTAAATGTTCTGTGTGTTGGATGTCTTTTGTATTAACTGTTAAATGTGCTGTATTGTGCTATCAGGCCCTCCACTACCTGATCCTGATCTCTGAAGTGGAGGAAGTGGAGATCTTCAAAATCTGTCTGGAATATTGGAGTGCCCTGGCAGCAGAGTTGTACCGTGAGTCTCCCTTCTCGAGTAGCACATCCCCCCTCATCCTGGGCACCAAGCCCCTGCAGGAGTTGCCTGCACGCCGACAGCTGTACAACCCTGTCCTCTCTAAGGTCAGTCATTTGTATCAGTTACAATGTAACCTTGTGTGTCAAAAGTCAGTGGTGTTATTATATATTTGTTGTTAGTTTATATGCCAACATCCGGGAAAGGGGAGGGAGGTGATAAGCCTGTTGTCACTTGTATCAGTTTCACTGTCACGTGTCACAAAATTCAGTCAGTTGTGTTATGTGCTAACACCCAGGAGAGAGAAGGGAGGGGATAAGCCTGTTGTCACTTGTATCAGTTTCACTGTCACATGTCACAAAATTCAGTCAGTTGTGTTATGTGCCAACACCCAGGAGAGAGAAGGGAGGTGTTAAGTTTGTTGACACTTGTAGCAGTTTCGTTATCACCTTATGTGTCAGAATTCAGTCAGTTGTGATATGACATGCTAGCATCCAAAGGGAGAAGAAAGATAATAAGCATGTTGTCACTTGTGTCAAGTGTTTACAGTGTAATCTTCTACATGTGTAAAGTCAGTCAGTTATATTAGTTATGCTAAACATCTAGGAGAAATGTTATGTTGGTATTCTTGATGTGTGTGTTCAGGTGATGATATCACGCATGGCCAAGCCATATACATGTAATGTTATGTTGGTATTCTTGATGTGTGTGTTCAGGTGCGGCAGGTGATATCACGCATGGCCAAGCCATATACATGTAATGTTATGTTGGGTGTTCTTGATGTGTGTGTTCAGGTGCGGCAGGTGATATCACGCATGGCCAAGCCATATACATGTAATGTTATGTTGGTATTCTTGATGTGTGTGTTCAGGTGCGGCAGGTGATATCACGCATGGCCAAGCCATATACATGTTATGTTATGTTGGGTGTTCTTGATGTGTGTGTTCAGGTGCGGCAGGTGATGATATCACGCATGGCCAAGCCAGAAGAGGTGCTGGTGGTGGAGAATGAACAGGGGGAGGTGGTGCGTGAATTCATGAAGGATACTGACTCCATCAACCTCTACAAAAACATGAGGGAAACCCTTGGTAAGATTGCTGCTTCTGCTGGTAGTTCTCCGTCTCCGTTCTTCTGCTGATAGTTCTCTGTCTCCGTTCTTCTGCTGATAGTTCTCTGTTTCCGTTCTTCTGCTGATGGTTCTCTTTCTCCGTCCTTCTGCTGATGGTTCTCTTTCTCCGTCCTTCTGCTGATGGTTCTCTTTCTCCGTTCTTCTGCTGATAGTTCTCTGTTTCCGTTCTTCTGCTGATGGTTCTCTTTTTCCATCCTTCTGCTGATGGTTCTCTTTTTCCATCCTTCTGCTGATGGTTCTCTTTCTCCGTCCTTCTGCTGATGGTTCTCTTTTTCCATCCTTCTGCTGATGGTTCTCTTTTTCCATCCTTCTGCTGATGGTTCTCTTTTTCCATCCTTCTGCTGATGGTTCTCTTTCTCCGTCCTTCTGCTGATGGTTCTCTTTCTCCGTCCTTCTGCTGATGGTTCTCTTTCTCCGTCCTTCTGCTGATGGTTCTCTTTCTCCGTCCTTCTGCTGATGGTTCTCTTTCTCCGTCCTTCTGCTGATGGTTCTCTTTTTCCATCCTTCTGCTGATGGTTCTCTTTTTCCATCCTTCTGCTGATGGTTCTCTTTCTCCGTCCTTCTGCTGGTGGTTCTCTGTCTCCATCCTTCTGCTGATGGTTCTCTTTTTCCATCCTTCTGCTGATGGTTCTCTTTTTCCATCCTTCTGCTGATGGTTCTCTTTCTCCATCCTTCTGCTGATGGTTCTCTGTCTCCATCCTTCTGCTGATGGTTCTCTGTCTCCGTCCTTCTGCTGATGGTTTTCTTTTTCCATCCTTCTGCTGATGGTTCTCTTTCTCCGTCCTTCTGCTGATGGTTCTCTTTCTCCGTCCTTCTGCTGATGGTTCTCTTTCTCCGTTCTTCTGCTGATGGTTCTCTTTTTCCATCCTTCTGCTGATGGTTCTCTTTCTCCATCCTTCTGCTGGTGGTTCTCTGTCTCCATCCTTCTGCTGATGGTTCTCTTTTTCCATCCTTCTGCTGATTGTTCTCTTTCTGTGTTCTGTTGCTGATTGTTCTCTTTCTGTATTCTGTTGCTGATTGTTCTCTTTCTGTGTTCTGCTGCTGATTGTTCTCTTTCTGTGTTCTGTTGCTGATTGTTCTCTTTCTGTGTTCTGTTGCTGATTGTTCTCTTTCTGTGTTCTGTTACTGATTGTTCTCTCTTCTGTGTTCTGCTGCTGATTGTTCTCTTTCTGTGTTCTTCTGCTGATTGTTCTCTTTCTGTATTCTGTTGCTGATTGTTCTCTTTCTGTATTCTGCTGCTGATTGTTCTCTTTCTGTGTTCTGTTGCTGATTGTTCTCTTTCTGTATTCTGTTGCTGATTGTTCTCTTTCTGTATTCTGTTACTGATTGTTCTCTTTCTGTGTTCTGTTACTGATTGTTCTCTTTCTGTGTTCTGTTGCTGATTGTTCTCTTTCTGTGTTCTGTTACTGATTGTTCTCTTTCTGTATTCTGTTACTGATTGTTCTCTTTCTGTGTTCTGTTGCTGATTGTTCTCTTTCTGTGTTCTGTTACTGATTGTTCTCTTTCTGTATTCTGTTGCTGATTGTTCTCTTTCTGTGTTCTGTTGCTGATTGTTCTCTTTCTGTATTCTGTTACTGATTGTTCTCTTTCTGTATTCTGTTGCTGATTGTTCTCTTTCTGTATTCTGTTGCTGATTGTTCTCTTTCTGTATTCTGTTGCTGATTGTTCTCTTTCTGTATTCTGTTGCTGATTGTTCTCTTTCTGTGTTCTGTTGCTGATTGTTCTCTTTCTGTGTTCTGTTGCTGATTGTTCTCTTTCTGTGTTCTTCTGCTGATTGTTCTCTGTATTCTGTTACTGATTGTTCTCTTTCTGTATTCTGTTGCTGATTGTTCTCTTTCTGTGTTCTGTTGCTGATTGTTCTCTTTCTGTATTCTGTTGCTGATTGTTCTCTTTCTGTGTTCTGTTGCTGATTGTTCTCTTTCTGTGTTCTGTTGCTGATTGTTCTCTTTCTGTATTCTGTTGCTGATTGTTCTCTTTCTGTGTTCTGTTGCTGATTGTTCTCTTTCCGTGTTCTGTTACTGATTGTTCTCTTTCCGTGTTCTGTTGCTGATTGTTCTCTTTCTGTGTTCTGTTGCTGATTGTTCTCTTTCTGTATTCTGTTGCTGATTGTTCTCTTTCTGTATTCTGTTGCTGATTGTTCTCTTTCTGTGTTCTGTTGCTGATTGTTCTCTTTCTGTGTTCTGTTGCTGATTGTTCTCTTTCTGTATTCTGTTGCTGATTGTTCTCTTTCTGTGTTCTGTTGCTGATTGTTCTCTTTCTGTGTTCTGTTGCTGATTGTTCTCTTTCTGTGTTCTGTTGCTGATTGTTCTCTTTCTGTGTTCTGTTGCTGATTGTTCTCTTTCTGTGTTCTGTTGCTGATTGTTCTCTTTCTGTGTTCTGTTGCTGATTGTTCTCTTTCTGTGTTCTGTTACTGATTGTTCTCTTTCTGTATTCTGTTACTGATTGTTCTCTTTCTGTGTTCTGTTGCTGATTGTTCTCTTTCTGTGTTCTGTTGCTGATTGTTCTCTTTCTGTGTTCTGTTGCTGATTGTTCTCTTTCTGTATTCTGTTGCTGATTGTTCTCTTTCTGTGTTCTGTTGCTGATTGTTCTCTTTCTGTGTTCTGTTGCTGATTGTTCTCTTTCTGTGTTCTGTTGCTGATTGTTCTCTTTCTGTGTTCTGTTGCTGATTGTTCTCTTTCTGTGTTCTGTTGCTGATTGTTCTCTTTCTGTGTTCTGTTGCTGATTGTTCTCTTTCTGTATTCTGTTGCTGATTGTTCTCTTTCTGTGTTCTGTTGCTGATTGTTCTCTTTCTGTGTTCTGTTACTGATTGTTCTCTTTCTGTATTCTGTTACTGATTGTTCTCTTTCTGTGTTCTGTTGCTGATTGTTCTCTTTCTGTGTTCTGCTGCTGATTGTTCTCTTTCTGTATTCTGTTACTGATTGTTCTCTTTCTGTATTCTGTTACTGATTGTTTCTCTTTCTGTGTTCTGCTGCTGATTGTTCTCTTTCTGTATTCTGTTGCTGATTGTTCTCTTTCTGTGTTCTTCTGCTGATTGTTCTCTTTCTGTATTCTGTTACTGATTGTTCTCTTTCTGTGTTCTGTTACTGATTGTTCTCTTTCTGTATTCTGTTGCTGATTGTTCTTTCTGTATTCTGTTGCTGATTGTTCTCTTTCTGTGTTCTGCTGCTGATTGTTCTCTTTCTGTGTTCTGTTGCTGATTGTTCTCTGTATTCTGTTGATTGTTCTCTTTCTGTATTCTGTTGCTGATTGTTCTCAAGAGTGTTAATAAAGTGTGTGGTGTATGTTGCAGTGTACCTGACCTGTTAATAAAGTGTGTGGTGTATGTTGCAGTGTATCTGACCCATTTAGACTACACAGACACAGAGAACATTATGACAGAGAAGCTGCACAACCAGGTCAACGGCACAGAGTGGTCCTGGAAAAACCTTAACACAGTAAGTCACATACTGTCTGCTGTTGTCAGTACCGATCTGTTTATTTTGTTGGGACCAAAGTAACTTGCCTAATATAATGTATATATCATCACAATAACTTATGTTATCCACTGTCCGTGTACATTATGGTGACCAAAGTAACTTGCTTAACTCACTCCATGCCATGAGTTTTTCCCCTTGCTTATCCCTGAATACCCAGGGTTTGTATAGGTTAGGAAAAAAATTATAACAATTATATATGAGCAGATAGACACTTGAAATTTAGTGAGTGCATGCAATGCATATTAGTGTATACTTGAACAAAAAATAAAGTAATTTGCTCATCATCTTGATGGTAAAAGGGGTATCCAAGTTTTGTCTTTTATTAGCACTTTCGCAGTTATCAGAAATATATATTCCAAATGTTCCTTTTCAGCTAAGTAATGTTCTACATCATATTCTAGCACAACTGGAGTCACTGAAGACACAGGAGATATAATATTGAATCACAAGCAGGTGATAGAGAACATGAAATACCAAAAAAAAGTGAAAATACAGAAAAAAAAGAGTTCACTGTACACAAAATACTGGTGACGTATCACTGGCTGTAGTCTTTCCTGGAGTGAAAAAGCTCATGGCAAGTGACACTGAAAGGATGATCGAGAAGAAAGAAATCTAAATTGTCAGTCCAATCATCAGTAAACACAGCCCTAAAATCGTCAACTTCTTCGCCGATTTCAGTGTCAGTGTCCGAATCAGACGCTTGTTGCTGAGGCCCATGTGCTGGCACAGTTTCGTCTGCTTCCTTGCCACTATCAGCGCCCACTTCACTGTCGGAATCCACGTCTGTCTCCACACTGTAGGAGTCGAAATCCTCATCAGAAGAATCGCTGATGTCTTCTTCGACTTCTGACCCTTCAGTCTGGATCAATTCCAGTGCGTCTTCAACGCTAACTAATAAATCACCAGCCCTACTGTGTCGAACACTTCGTCGCGACGCCATCTTGCTGATCATGGAGTAGAGCTGACCGACGGTGCTCTTTGTTATCATTGGCTAGCGAGTGACCCACGCATCGCACGCGGCGCAAGTGAATAAAAAGTTGTTAGGGGATAACTAAGGAATCATCTCCGTTCTTTAGTTTCGTATCCGATACGTCACTCGGACAGCGCGAATTTTCAAAATCCAAATCCGAATATACGGACCGTGGTCGCTAACGCTTCAATGTCCGCATATCAGGCCAGTGGCAGCGAGTGAGTTAATATAATGATGTATATATCATCACAATAAGTTATATACCCACACTCCATATGTACATTGTGTTGACCACAGTGACTTGCTTAATATAATGATGTATATATCATCACAATAAGTTATATACCTACATCATATGTACATTGTGTTGACCACAATGACTTACCTAATATAATGATGTATATATCATCACAATAAGTTATATACCCACATCATATGTACATTGTGTTGACCACAGTGACTTACCTAATATAATGATGTATATATCATCACAATAAGTTATATACCTACATCATATGTACATTGTGTTGACCACAATGACTTACCTAATATAATGATGTATATATCATCACAATAAGTTATATACCCACATCCATATGTACATTGTGTTGACCACAGTGACTTACTTAATATAATGATGTATATATCATCACAATAAGTTATATACCCACATCATATGTACATTGTGTTGACCACAGTGACTTACTTAATATAATGATGTATATATCATCACAATAAGTTATATACCCACATCCTATGTACATTGTGTTGACCAAAGTAACTTGCCTACATTAATCATGTACACTTATAAGTCATAGACCCATGCCTTACTCCATGTACGTTATGGTATAGAAAGTCAGGTGCCTACAGTAATCATGTACACTTCATCACACATCATAGACCCATGCCTTACTCCATGTACGTTATGGTATAGAAAGTCAGGTGCCTAAGTAATCATGTACACTTCATCACACATCATAGACCCATGCCTTAGGAGGGTCCCATTTACACCTCCAGACAAAACTGACATTCTAAGATGGTAGCATACAAGTTGTCAAGTTACATCATGGAAGTGTCTTTACAATGTGATGTACTATACCGTACACTAAAGCCTAATGTGACCCCATACAGCTCCCTGTGGAAATGACATACAGACACTGAGACGGCGGACATAACTCTAAAGACCTGGTCTGTCTTTGTTATGATCATGGAGACAATGACTTGAGACTGTTATGGTCAGACATGGAAATAATTGTCAGTCTTTGATGGACAGAGATGACCACAGCCCTACCTCCTTCTGGTTCTTTTAATGCTGTGTGAAGGTGAAGAGGGATTTGGTGATGTTGGTTCATCTGAATGCTGTTTCATTGACATATGTAAAGATAAAGAGTACAATGCTTTGGTCTTGGTGATAGGTCTTTAAAGTGTTATGGTGACATGTGAGAATAA
>JAPXFY010000978.1:0-5000 GCA_030674185.1 Monoplex corrugatus
TTCACAGTGTCATGGAGACCTTCACACCACACAGAAAATTGTCTTCTTTAGATTGACAGTGTCATACAGACTTCACACCACACAGCAAATTGTCTTCTTTAGATTTCACAGTGTCATGGAGACCTTCACACCACACAGTAAATTGTCTTCTTTAGATTTCACAGTGTCATGGAGACCTTCACACCACACAGTAAATTGTCTTCTTTAGATTTCACAGTGTCATGGAGACCTTCACACCACACAGTAAATTGTCTTCTTTAGATTTGACAGTGTCATGGAGATCTTCACACCACACAGCAAATTGTCTTCTTTAGATTGATAGTGTCATACAGACTTCACACCACACAGCAAATTGTCTTCTTTAGATTGACAGTGTCATAGAGACTTCACGCCACACAGCAAATTGTCTTCTTTAGATTGACAGTGTCATGGAGACTTCACGCCACACAGCAAATTGTCTTCTTTAGATTGATAGTGTCATGGAGACCTTCACGCCACACAGCAAATTGTCTTCTTTAGATTGACAGTGTCATGGAGACTTCACGCCACACAGCAAATTGTCTTCTTTAGATTGATAGTGTCATGGAGACCTTCACGCCGCCACAGCAAATTGTCTTCTTTAGATTGACAGTGTCATGGAGACTTCACGCCACACAGCAAATTGTCTTCTTTAGATTGAAAATGTCATGGAGACCTTCACGCCACACAGCAAAATGTCTTCTTCAGATTGACAGTATCATGGAGACCTTCACGCCACACAGCAAAATGTCTTCTTCAGATCTTCCTGTACGATTGCTGTTGACCATCAGCTCATTCTCCCCGCAGTACCCATGATAGTACAAGCGGGTCGATAAGTACAAATAAAATTGTGATAACTTTATCGTATTTAAAAGGAAAGTGTCCGGAATCAGAAGGAAACTTAACCCTTTGACTCCCACAGGGTGTCCACCAACTGCAAAATCGTAACCCTTTGACTCCCTCACCCTATGCATCAGCTTCCTGCAGAAAACTGGCGGATAGGGTGAAGAAGTCAAAGGGTTAAATTTTTGCTTTGTTAGCATGCTTGACAGTGCAGGATGCAGACAGATAGGGTGAGGAAGTCAAAGGGTTAACAGGATAAACAACGATAACATGGCGACCCGTAGTGAAGGCACAGATGAAGAAATGTAACCTGACATGGAGCAGCGCTGAAAAGAAAGACGTGGAGGACTTTCGTCGCTGCCCTATACGCCAGAGGGCGTATTAGACAATAAAGAAAGAAACAAGAAAGGAAGATGGTGATTCACGTCAGTCCTGGCGCTTACATGCGTGCGTGGTCATCATCTTCATCCATATTATAAAATCATTCATCTTAGAATCGTGAAAAGTCATTCCACATTCTGTGGTCTTTTACGCCTGATAAAATGATCTCTGTTCCAGTTTCCTCTGCCGTATCCGTGCTTGACGTAAACTAGGTTTCAATTTCAATTTCTCAAGATTTCGTCTCCGCGCTCGGAATGAATTCCATATGCACAAACGTCACAGGTGCCATGCCATGGAGAAGATCCACAATGATCACGGCACAAGCCTTAACCCTGCACATAAACCTATGAACTGGCCAGGTCCTGAGATCCTACCTAGATACTTCCATAACCCTGAAGTCGTCGAGGAGTGAGGTGGCAGAGACCTCAACTTTTCCCGGGGTCAGCAACACATGGGCTGCGCCCATCCCTGCTCCCTCGCTTCAAATTCATATTTATATTCACATTTTTTTTAACCAAGAAAGGCAAGAAGGCAAGAAAGGCAAGAAGGCAAATCTTCAAGGGGAAAATCAACGTATCTCTCCAATGTTTTTTACCAAGGCAGCCGGGTAATGCCCTGCTCTTTACGATTTTCAACTGCCGTGGGATCTTTAGCGTGCGCAGCCAGAATGCCCACGGGTCCGACTCGTTTTTCGTCCCCTTCCGAAGGATTAGACGTTCAGTTCGATTTTCCGGTCAAACTGAGAAGAAAAGTTGAGACCTACGGGGAGCGAACCCTGGAACCTCGAGTTCAGTTATTGGCAGGCGAACGTCTGAACCATTCTGACACTCTTCTCTCATGGGGGCTTGTCCTGGTCTTGGATGTCATTAGTTCGTGGGGACTTGTCACGAGGAGATGTGGTCATAACTCATTCAATCTGGTGCAGCCACTGAGCTATTTATTACTTTTATTACTTTTGTTACATATTACATCCATCGACCATGAGAAATCATGGAGCTGTGTGCTGGGGGTGAGCTGGAGGTACGACTCCAGATTTTGCATCGTGTCCTCTTCCTTGCTACTTGCTGCTTGTCAATCTCACTCCTCTTGGGTCCACTCTTCGCCTCTTCTGTACAATGACCACAATCATTGGCGTGCTGCTCCCACTGGCTGACATCAAGCCGTAGACATGTCTCACTTGCATACGTCCTGGAAAGAAGGTGGAGGGGGGGGGGTGTGTCCTTGTGATCTGCAGCCATCGACCAGTTCGTCTGGAAAAGGTCTTTAGAAATCTTTCCATCCGCCATGGACCGGACGTAACCTGTGCCATTGCTGTAGTGGGCTGTGGAGGTTAAGGACCTGGGTATGAGTTAGAACTTCCTTGTTTGTTATGGGAAGGGAAAAAATCAAACTGATAAAATGACACCATATAATGGCAGAGGGGAAAAAATCAAACAATTGAACATGCGAGGGAAGCAGGGAGAATTTTAAATATTAACTAAGCAACATAACTCTTGAGAGTCACGGAGTTATCTCCCATGCAGAATTTCTCAAATCCAACACAGTTTGCGCTACCCATTCAGCTAGCATATATGCCTTGGAAGCAACCCTGTATATGTTCTGTCTTGTCTATGCGTGTGTGTTTGGTCAGTTCAAGAATAAAAGACTGTGTCAATCTTGAACATAATACCAATATATTGTATGAATTTCTCTCCTCCCTCGTGGTTGTGTGTGGGTGTAGTTGCAGGGTATAGGGGTAGGCTTGTGCATTCCTTTTTTGAGGAATGTTCTGAGCTTGCAATTCTGTGACTTGTGGCTGCGTCTATGCTAGCTGAATGGGTAGCGCAAAACTGTGTTGGATTTGAGAAATTCTACATGGGAGGTAACTCCGTGACTCTCAAGAGTTATGTTGCTTAGTTAATTTAACATACATCATAAAAACAACTGGCAAATATGTTGTGCACGCAAGCGAGGCGTTTCCTCCTTTAAGACAATCACTTGGGAGACACGGTGAAAAAAATGATGTAAAATCTTCCATGCCTATAAACACATTAACCCTTTGACTTCCGCACCCTGTCCACCAACATCCTGCATTGCTAACCAATCACGCTAACGAAGCAAAATCTTAACCCTTTGATTCCATCATTCTGACCAGAAAGTTGTTGGATAGGGTGAGAGAGTCAAAGAGTTAAATTTATCGCAGTTGGTGGATACGGTGCGGGAGTCAAAGAGTTAATCAAAAGACAAACAAAAGGCCTAGGTAGCACACTGACCTCTATAAGGAGTAGAGCGAAGTAAGGCGCCCAGGAGAGGGCAAAGAGGACTGCCACAAGGATCAGCATCTTGACCACTGTCATTCTTGTCTTGAACAACACTTGGAACACTGTCCCTCGGTCTGATACCTGCTTGTCGAACATCCCTTTCACCCTGCCCACACACATACGCGCGCTCGCACACACACGCACGCACACACGCACCCACGCACACACATCATCATTATCATCATTATCGTCGTCGTTCTCGTCATCACAAAGACCACCATCGTCATCATCGTCGCCGTCGTCATCGTTATCATTAACCTTTTGCCAGGTTTATCTTATCGCTGTAGACACACGCGCGCGTGCGCGCGCACGCACACACAGAGATACAGACACAGACACAAGCATACAAATATAAATCGTCATTTTCTTAAACTATGTGTGAGGTAACCTTCGCGCGTACACACACTCACACAACACACACACACACACACACACACACACACACACACACACACACACACACCACACAACACACACACACACACACACACACTGAAACACACACACACACACACACACACACACTGAAACACACACACACACACACAACACACATACACACACGCACGCACACACAGTGAAACACACACACACTCACACACACGCACGCACTGAAACACACACACACACACACACACACACACACACACACACACACACACACACACACACAACACAAAACTGAAACAGAAACACACACACACAAACTGAAACACACACACACCCACACACACACACACACATATATATGTATATATATATATATATATATATATATATGTATATATATACATATACATACGACATTAATAATTATTATCATTATCACCTATTGTTATCAGTCATTATCAGCATCACCTTTAGGGAAAATGACCTAATTGTCGTAATGAAAATAGTAATTCCATAATGTCATTAGTTGTGAAGGTGACTTTGGATATGACAAGCAAAATAACTAACCAACAATCACTTCAGTCATAATTGTCTTCCTATCATCATCATTATCATCATTGTTAACATTATCATCATCATCATCATCACCATCACCATCTCATCGTTGTCGTTATCATCATCATCATCATCATCATCACCACCATCATCATCATCACCATCATCACCGTTGTTGTCTTCATCATCAACATCATCATTATCATCATCGTTGTTGTTGTCGTCATCATAATGAACATCATCATCATCATCATCAACATTATCATCATCATCATTATAATCATCACCATCATCATCGTTGTTGTCGTCATCATCATCAACATCATCATCATCACCATCAGCATCAGCATTATTACAATCATCATCATCACCATCATCATCGTTGTTGTTGTCGTCGTCGTCGTCGTCATCATCATTATCATTTTCATTGTAATCATCACCATCATCATTATATCATCATAATCATCATTATCGTCATCACCATCATTATAATCATCGCCATCACCATAATCA
>JAPXFY010000978.1:15000-22500 GCA_030674185.1 Monoplex corrugatus
AGAGAGACAGAGAGGAGAGAGACAGACAGAAAGAGATAGAGAGACAGACAGAAAGAGAGAGAAAGACAGAGGGGAGGGGAGGGAGAGAGAGGATGGGGAGAGAGGGAGAGGAAAGACAGAGAGAGAAAAGAGAGAGAGAATACATTACTGGCGTTCTTTGTTGTTTGACATCAAAAGGCCAAACTCCAACGTAAAGCGAACAATGCACAGCGTAGCGAACAATGCACAGCGTAGCGAACAAGAGACAACCAGCATAAAGCACCATATTCAGGTTTCCCGTGAAACTGGTCGTGCGCGTGTTTTATCCTTCATGATTTCCATTTCATTCGTGCCACTGTGGCTTTTAATCTGACTGGTTCCAGGAAACCACAGCAATTTAATTTCGTCATGGATTGCACGATGTTGCCAATGCGGAACACGCGCGGCCACAACATGGCTTCCTGTCGTTTCCATATGAAAAGAGAACAGACCCAGTTGAAACACCGATCAGATCAGAACAGAATTGATGTAGAGCTATGTTATTGTTATTTTTGTGTGAAGCCCAGCCGTCTGATCAGAGCAATACCGGGGCTACAATCCTTTTCAAAACATAATACGTCAACAAGGAATGAAAAAAAAAAAAAAAAATTTAAATACACATAGCAATGCATTCGCGTGCATAATCTAAGGAGAGAGAGATGAGAGAGAGAGAGGAGAGAGAGAAAAGAATAGAGAGAGAGAAGAGAGAGAGAAAGAAAGAAAGAGTGAGAGAGAGGAGAGAGAGAAAGAGGGTTGAGAGAGAGAGTGTGTGTTTGTATGTGAGAAGAGAGGGGAGGGACACAGAGAGAGAGAGAGAGACAGACAGACAGATAGATAAAGAGAGAGAGAGAGACTCACAGAGAGACAGACAGACAGACAGAGAAATAAAGGACAGAGAGAGAGAAACTCAGAGAGAGAGAAGAGACAGACAGACAGACAGTCAGACAGGCAGAGAAGAGAAGAGAGAGAGAGAGAGAGGAGCGAGAGACTCAGAGAGAGAGAGAGAGAGAGACAGACAAAGAGATAGACAGACAGACAGAAAAAGAGAGAGACTCAGAGAAAGAGAGAGAGAGAGAAAGACAGACAGAGAAAGAGATAGAGAGACAGACAGAAGAGAGAGAGAGAGAGAGAGGACAGAGAGGGAGGGGAGAGAAGGAGAGAGAGAGAGAGGAGAAGAGAGAGAGAGAGAGAGAGAAAGAGAAACAGAGAGAGAGAGAAAGAAGAATACATTTAGGTGTTCTTTGTCGTTTGACTTCTAAACAGGCCAACATCCAACGTTAAAGCGAACAATGCACAGCGTAGCGAACAAAGAGAAACCAGCCATAAAGCACCATATTCAGGTTTCCCGTGAAACTGGTCCGTGCGCGTGTTTTATCCTTCATGATTTCCATTTCATTCGTGCCACTGTGGCTTTTAATTTGATGGCTTCCAGGAAACCACAGCATTTAATTTCGTCATGGATTGCACGATGTTGCCAATGCGGAACACGCGCCGGCCACAACATGGCTTCCTGTCGTTTCATATGAAAAGAGAACAGACCCAGTGAAACGCCCGATCAGATCAGAACAGAATTGAATGTAGAAGCTACTGTTATTGTTATTTTTGTGTGAAGCCCAGCCGTCTGATCAGAGCAATACCGGGGGGGCTACAATCCTTTTCAAAACATAATACGTCAACAAGGAAAGAAAAAAAAAAAAAAATTAAATACACATAGCAATGCATTCGCGTGCATAATCTAGGAGAGAGAGAGAGAGAGAGAGGAGAGAGAGAGAGGAGAGAGAGAGAGAGAGAGAGAGAGAAGAGAGAGAGAGAGAGAGAGAGAGAAAGAGGGTTAGAGAGAGAGTGTGTGTTTGTATGTGAGAAAAGAGAGGGAAAGACAGAGAGAAGAGAGAGAGAGACAGACAGACAGACAGACTGAGAAAGAAAGAGAGACAGGACAGAGACTCAGAGAGAGACAGACAACAGTCAGACAGGCAGAGAGAGAAAGAGAGACAGAGAGAGAGAGAGAGAGAGAGACTCAGAGAGAGACAGACAGAAAGAGATGATAGAGAGACAGACAGAAAGAGAGAGAGAGAGAGAGGAAAGAAGAGAGAGAGAGAAAGAGAAAGACAGACAGAGAGGGAGGGAGGGAGAGAGAGAGAGAGAAAGAATACATTATAGGTGTTCTTTGTCGTTTGACTTCTAAACAGGCCAACATCCAACGTAAAGCGAACAATGCACAGCGTAGCGAACAAAGAGAAACCAGCCATAAAGCACCACATTCAGGTTTCCCCGTGAAACTGGTCGTGCGCGTGTTTTATCCTTCATGATTTCCATTTCATTCGTGCCACTGTGGCTTTTAATTTGATTGGCTTCCAGGAAACCACAGCATTTAATTTCGTCATGGATTGCACGCAGTTGCCAATGCGGAACACGCGCGGCCACAACATGGCTTCCTGTCGTTTCCATATGAAAAGAGAACAGACCCAGTGAAACGCCCGATCAGATCAGAACAGAATTGAATGTGAAGCTACTGTTATTGTTATTTTTGTGTGAAGCCCAGCCGTCTGATCAGAGCAATACCGGGGGCTACAATCCTTTTCAAAACATAATACGTCAACAAGGAAAGAAAAAAAAAAAAAATTAAATACACATAGCAATGCATTCGCGTGCATAATCTAAGGAGAGAGAGAGAGAGAGAGAGAGAGAGAGAGAGAGAGAGAGAGAGAGAGAGAGAGAAAGAGGAGAGAGAGAGAGAGAGAGAAAGAGGGTTAGAGAGAGAGTGTGTGTTTGTATGTAGGGGAGGAAGAGAGAGGAGAGAGAGACAACAGACAGAGAAAAAGAGAGAGAGAGATAAGAGAGAAGACAGACAGAAGAAAAAAAGAGACAGAGAGAGAAACTCAGAGGAGGAGAGACAGACACACAGTCAGACAGGCAAAAGAGAGAGAGAGAGAGAGAGAGAGACCAGAGAGAGAGAGAGAGAGAGACAGACAAAGAGTAGAGCAGACAGAAAAAGAGAGAGACTCAGGAAGAGGAAGAAGAAAGAGAGAGAAAGAGAGAGAGAACAGAAGAGAGAGAGAGAGAGAGGACAGGGGGAGGGAGAAAGGAGAGAGAGAGAAAGAGAGAGAGAGAGGAACAGAGAGAGAGAGAGAAAGAATACATTATAGGTGTTCTTTGTCGTTTGACTTCTAAACAGGCCAACATCCAACGTAAAGCGAACAATGCACAGCGTAGCGAACAAAGAGAAACCAGCCATAAAGCACCATATTCAGGTTTCCCGTGAAACTGGTCGTGCGCGTGTTTTATCCTTCATGATTTCCATTTCATTCGTGCCACTGTGGCTTTTAATTTGATGGCTTCCAGGAAACCACAGCATTTAATTTCGTCATGGATTGCACGCAGTTGCCAATGCGGAACACGCGCGCCACAATGTTCCTGTCGTTTCCATATGAAAGAACAACCCAGTGAAACGCCCGGAATTGAATGTGGAAGCTATGTTATTGTTATTTTTGTGTGAAGCCCAGCTGTCTGATCAGAGCAATACCGGGGCTACAATCCTTTTCAAAACATAATAGTCAACAAGGAAAGAAAAAAAAAAAGAAAATTAAATACATATAGCAATGCATTCGCGTGCATAATCTAAGGAGAGAGAGATAGAGAGAGAGAGAGAGAGTAGAGAGAGAGGAGAGAGAGAGAGAGGAGAAAGAGTGAGAGAGAGAGAGAGAGAGAAAGAGGGTTAGAGAGAGAGTGTGTGTTTGTATGTGAGAGAGAGAGGGAGGGACACAGAGAGAGAGAGAGGAGAGAGACAGACAGACAGATAGATAAAGAGAGAGAGAGAGACTCACAGAGAGACAGACAGACAGACAGAGAAATAAAGAGACAGAGAGAGAGAAACTCAGAGAGAGAGAAAGAGACAGACAGACAGACAGTCAGACAGGCAGAGAGAGAAGAGAGAGAGAGAGAGAGAGAGAG
The DNA here is from genome assembly GCA_030674185.1 of Monoplex corrugatus. NCBI lineage: Eukaryota > Metazoa > Mollusca > Gastropoda > Littorinimorpha > Ranellidae > Monoplex > Monoplex corrugatus. Next base: position 18,970 of record JAPXFY010000978.1, read on the forward strand.
AGAGAGGACTCAGAGAGAGAGAGAGAGAGACAGACAAAGAGATAGACAGACAGACAGAAAAAGAGAGAGACTCAGAGAAAGAGAGAGAGAGAGAAAGACAGACAGAGAAAGAGATAGAGAGACAGACAGAAAGAGAGAGAGAGAGAGAGGACAGAGAGGGAGGGAGAGAAGGAGAGAGAGAGAAAGAGAGAGAGAGAGAGAAACAGAGAAACAGAGAGAGAGAGAGAGAATACATTATAGGCGTTCTTTGTCGTTTGACTTCTAAACAGGCCAACATCCAACGTAAAGCGAACAATGCACAGCGTAGCGAACAAAGAGAAACCAGCCATAAAGCACCATATTCAGGTTTCCCCGTGAAACTGGTCGTGCGCGTGTTTTATCCTTCATGATTTCCATTTCATTCGTGCCACTGTGGCTTTTAATTTGACTGGCTTCCAGGAAACCACAGCATTTAATTTCGTCATGGATTGCACGCAGTTGCCAATGCGGAACACGGGCTGCCAGAACATAGTTTCCTGTCGTTTCCATATGAAAAGAACAAACCCAGTGAAACGCCCGATCAGATCAGAACAGTACTGAATGTGGAAGCTACTGTTATTGTTATTTTTGTGAAAAGCTCAGCCGTCTGATCAGAGCTATACCAGGGGCTATAATCGGTTTTCAAAACATAAAATGTCAACAACGAAAAAACATTTTAGTTCAAATAGCGATGCATTCGCGCACAAATCTAAGGAGAGAAAAAAAAAGAAAAGAAGTTCACATAGCGATGCATTCGCGCACATAATCTAAGGAGAGAAAAAAAAAAGAAAAGAAGTTCACATAGCGATGCATTCGCGCACATAATCTAAGGAGAGAAAAAAAAAGAAAAGAAGTTCAAATAGCGATGCATTCGCGCACATAATCTAAGGAGAGAAAAAAAAAAGGAAAGAAGTTCAAATAGCGATGCATTCGCGCACATAATCTAAGGAGAGAAAAAAAAAGAAAAGAAGTTCAAATATCAATGCATTCGCGCACATAATCTAAGGAGATGCCCCTGGCGTTCACCACTCCCTCCAATTTATCACACAGGGGACTTAAAAAAAACATACTAGAGTATAAATTCAAACATAACTAAGGACTTTAAAATAAATATAGAAACGGGCCTAAATTACCTAAATCTATTTAAGTACAAAAATGAAGTACACATAGCAATGCATTCGTGCACATAATCTAAGGAGATGCCCCTGGCATTCACCATTCCATCCATTTTATCACACAGGGGACTTAAAAAAAACATACTAGAGTATAAATTCAAACATAACTAAGGACTTTAAAACAAATTAAAAAACGGGCCCAAATTGCCTAAGTCTAAGTACAAAAATGAAGTACACATAGCAATGCATTCGTGCACATGAATAATGACAAAACAGAATTTATATTTATTGCATCAAAGCGACTTCTGTCTACTGTGCCTATCCCTGTTTCTATCCAGCTTGAAGACTCGGTAATCCACACTTCCACATCCGTGCGTAATCTTGGAGTTGTACTGGACCAAACTCTTTCCTTCCACAGCCAGGTATCCTCTGTCTGTCGTGCTTGTTACTTAGAACTTCGACGGATCAGTTCTGTGCGTCATCTTCTATCTGAAGAAAGCACTATAACTCTCATTTCTGCACTCATTCTTTCCAGACTCGACTACTGTAACTCGCTTCTTGCTGGCTGCCCCCAAACACTCTTATCCAAATTGCAAAAAGTTCAAAATAACGCTGCTCGCCTTGTACGGAAATGCCCAAGGTCAACTCATGTTTCCCCTCTGCTTCGAACTCTACACTGGCTTCCTGTTCGAAAGCGTATTGACTATAAACTTTCCCTCCTATGCCATAAGTCTCTGGCTGGTCTAGCTCCCCCCTATCTTTCTGATCTCCTGACTGTTTACATTCCCTCCAGAGAGCTACGCTCTTCTACTGATGCCCACCTACTTAGAATCCCACGCTTCCGCAACAAAACTCTTGGTGAACGTGCTTTTTCTTATCAGGCCCCCTCTATTTGGAACAAACTTCCCTTTCCTCTCCGCTCTACCTGTACCCTTTCTTCGTTTAAGTCCAGTCTAAAAACCACTCTTTTTAAATCCTAGCCTGTAGTTCTGTACTCTTACTTCTGCTACCACCTTGAAATCTGTGCCCGCGCGCGTGTGTGTGTGTGTGCGGGTGTGTGTGTGGTGTGGTGTGTGTGTGTGTGGGTGTGTGTGTGTGCGGGTGTGTGTGTGTGTGTGTGCGGGTGTGTGTGTGTGTGTGTGCGGGTGTGTGTGTGTGTGTGTGTGTGTGTGTGTGAGTGTGTGTGTGCGTGTGCGTGTCTTGTGTGTGCGTGTGTGTGTGTGTTTACTGTAAGCGCTTAGGGCTTTTTTTAGATTAAGCGACATAAATGTTCACTATTATTATTATTACATAATCTAAGGAAATGCCCCTGGCGTTGACCACTCCATCCACAGGGGATTTAAAAATATGAAGCAGAGTATAGATTTTAAGCATATTAAGGACACCAAAACATAAATAAGAACGGGCCTAAATTACCTGAACTTGCTTTCGTATATCTCATTTCCCTAGACTCCAAAGAGACATTTAAATCCATGTATTCAAATATCAATCATAAGAGAAAGTACGTAAGCCTTTGTCAAATACGTACAGGTGAATGGACCAGCAAGTCAGAAAATGACAGAAAGAAATGACAGAAAGCAAAGGAGGAAGAAAGAAACAAAGAGAGTGACAGAAAAGAGGAAATTTCTAGCACAGAATTTCCAGAAGGTGGGGATATTATTTATACTGAAAGAGCCCCCGGCATCCCTACGGGGGTGGGGTGGGTGGGGGGTGTAAGCTGAATAAAACACCTTCTACCGGTTGCCTTGGTGCAATGGTTAACTCAACGGACGTATGACTGGAAAGTTGTGGGTTCGAATCCTCTCTCAGTCCTATCAAAATCATTGCAGGGTTTTTCGGACCCAGCCCGAATCGACCTGTATCCAGAGCTAACACGCTATGGGCTGATTGGGAGGACTGGGACCACACAGTCGAGTCTCATCCACTTCACGGATGCGTCACAGATGGGTGTTGCTCAAATCTCCTGACCAGTATCGCAAATGTCTGTATCTCTCGGGCCTGGTTGATGACAGAATATACTATGAAAATAAGCGTGAAGTGCTTATGTCCCTGTCATGTAGTCTCAATCAAGAATGGAATTCCATAGCATCATTGTTATCATCCCTATCGTCATACATCATCATAGCATGGTAAATAATTGTCCAAAACTCTGATCAGTGAACAGAACAGAAAAAAAGAAACACGCCTCATGTGCTATTAAACAGCTTGTGGCCATTTTCCATTGTGTCTGTATACCATTGTGCCCATGTATTGTAGTACCCACCTATCATTATGTCTTCAAGGCACAGCACTAGTGTTAATGTGCGCGTTAATGCGAGCAAGCATGCACATGACCATATGTGTATTTATGTATGTCAGGGGTCCTAGAATATGTGGACACATTTTTCAGCAGAACGTT
>JAPXFY010000978.1:25000-27500 GCA_030674185.1 Monoplex corrugatus
ACGTGGAATTTTGTATTGAGAACAGCGTGCATTTCAAACGAATACGTGAAACATACATATATATATATGTTATATATATATATACATACATGTATGTATATATATGTATATATATATATATATATATATATATATATATATATATATATATACATACATACATGCATGTAGGGAGATTGCTAAAATAGCTTGATCATTTTCTTTCTAAACTTTAAGGCCGGTCGAGCATGGCTGACACCGCCACGAGCAATATTAATTTCTTCATACCTTTAACAATTCCTTTGTAAGGACAAATTGATACAGAAATCGCTGGAGGAGGCTCTGACTGACGAATCCGCCGTCCACACAAAGCTTTGGATCTTGACAATTATGCTACCCGGACTGCATAACAAAAGAATTACATGGGAATCACACATTCAATAAAACGAGCTCCTGTCAGACGGGTTTGGTTCATTTCGAAATAACATGATCATGATGATGAATAATAACAATGTGATAATCCCATGTTTGGCAAACATCTGACAGTGAGTCTTTTCTTGTTGTTTGCATCTCCAACGCCAACACATCAACACGAGATAAAGTTTGTCAAAACATCTAAAATAGCTAACATCATATCACACAAAGATAACTTTGTTTACCAAAATCATGTGGCAGGAAAATTCTGATCACAGCGTGTTGTCTCAGCCAAACATTTACAAAAACAATTACATGTATGACTCATATCAGGCTGACTTCCAACTTGTTTTTCGTCCCCTTCCGAAGGACTAGACTTTCAGGTTGATTTTCCGATCAAACTGAGGAGAAAAAAAGTCAAGGCCACAAATGGGTATGAACCCTGGAACCTCAGATTTAGTTATTGGCAGGTGAACGTCTAGACCATTCTCCTGCTACTTTTCTACCTAATTTGTTTTCTAGGTCCGGATTTGAACCCTCGCAAACGCGTACAGGTAGGGATGGGACAACGGAAACTCTATCTCTGCCCCAACAGGTCTCAAGAAGATCTGATGCGGTTCGAACTCGGGACCTTCTTACTTAACGGGCGTGATAGTCAGGTGGATAAATGCCGGACTGCCTACTAGAAAGTCGTGGGTTCGATCCTTCTAGACACCTCCGCCTGGTTGGTAGATGGTGGAGATTGTTTTCGATTTCCCAGGTCAACATGTGTTCAGAACTGGTAGTGCCCTTTGTGTGCATAGACGCTGAACATAAAATATAATGTTAAGTATTGTGTGTGTCATGTCAATGTCTGCTTTATGGAAACACCAAAAACACCAAGCAGGTATGCCCACCCGTGAACGAATACGTAAACTGTGCAGCAAATTATCGCCTGTATGGGTAAACTGTTCGCCTGTATGGGTAAACTGTTCGCCTGTGTGGGTAAACTGTTCGCCTGTGTGGGTAAACTGTTCGCCTGTATGGGTAAACTGTTCACCTGTATGGGTAAACTGTTCGCCTGTGTGGGTAAACTGTTCGCCTGTATGGGTAAACTGTTCACCTGTATGGGTAAACTGTTCGCCTGTGTGGGTAAACTGTTCGCCTGTATGGGTAAACTGTTCGCCTGTATGGGTAAACTGTTCGCCTGTATGGGTAAACTGTTCGCCTGTATGGGTAAACTGTTCGCCTGTATGGGTAAACTGTTCACCTGTATGGGTAAACTGTTCGCCTGTATGGGTAAACTGTTCACACCTGCATCCGACAAAAATCAGAACACTAAACTCCAAGACTGAAAGCAAACAAACAAACAAAAGAAAGAAAGAAAGAAAAAAAGAAAAGAAAAAGAAAGAAAAAAAAGAATAGAAAAAAGAAAAAAGAAAGAAAGAAAAAAAAGAAAAGAAAAAGAAAAAAAGAAAAGAAAGAAAGAAAAGAAAGAAAGAAAAGAAATAGAAAACAAAGAAAGAAAGAAAAAGAAAGAAGAAGAAAGAAAGAAAGAAGAAGAAAGAAAGAAAAGAAAAGAAAGAAAAGAAAAGAAAACAAAGAAAGAAAGAAAGAAAAGAAAAGAAAAAAGAAAAAAAGAAAAGAAAAGAAAAAGAAAGAAAGAAAGAAAGAAAAGAAAAAAAGAAAAGAAAGAAAGAAAGAAAAGAAAAAGAAAAGAAGAAAGAAAGAAAAGAAAGAAAAAGAAAGAAAGAAAGAAGAAAGAAAGAAAGAAAGAAAAGAAAGAAAGAAAGAAAAGAAAAAAGAAAAAAAAGAAAGAAAGAAAGAAAAAAGAAAGAAGAAAAGAAAGAAAAGAAAAGAAAAGAAAAAAAGAAAAGAAAAGAAAGAAAGAAAGAAAGAAAAGAAAGAAAAAAAGAAAGAAGAAAGAAAGAAAAGAAAAGAAAGAAAAAGAAAGAAAAGAAAAGAAAAAGAAGAAAGAAAGAAAAGAAAAGAAAAAGAAAGAAAGAAAAAAGAAAAGAGAAAGAAAAAGAAAGAAAAGAAAAAAACAAAGAAGAAAGAAAGAAAAGAAAACAAAGAAGAAAGAAAGAAAAGAAAAAAAGAAAGAAGAAGAAAGAAAAAGAAAAAAAGA
>JAPXFY010000978.1:37500-43457 GCA_030674185.1 Monoplex corrugatus
CTGCTTTGTCCAGTGTGAGAAACGTCCTTTTTTTTGGTTGTATTAAATACGCGTTCTGATTCTTTTTTCGTGGTTTTTCTTCTTCACTTGTGACAGTTTACAGTTGTCTTTGATGCACGTCATTTCAACTTGGACTTGAACTTGAACTGTAGGATGTTTGAGGTCTTGTAAAGTCCTGTTCATCGATCTGTGTGGGTTAAGCAGCTAGTATACCAAAACTTTGCATGCGCGGCTTATTGGCAAGACGGATTGTACTGGTCGGGTTTCTTCTTCCAGCAAGCATCCAACCTACTCTTGAAGGCATTTACGGAAGGTGCCAGGACCCACTTCGTCTGGGAGGCTGTTCCACGTTTTGGTGATTCTTTCGCTGAAGAAGTGTTTCCTGGTATCGCCGTGGGTGTGGTGCTGGAACAGTTTCATTGCATTTCCTCTGGTGCCTGCATCCTCGGGAGTTTCAAGCTTTGGTCCCAATGACCCGGAGAAACACAGCACCTGGATTTTTTTTGTGATGGAAATGGAGATTGTTAGAATGGCTTGACCATCTTGTTAACGTTTGTGTAAGTTTGTGTGTGTGTGTGTGTGTGTGTGAATGTGTGCGTGTGTGTGTGAATGTGTGTTTGTGTGTGTGTGTTTGTGTGTGTGTGTGTGTGTGAATGTGTGTGTGTGTGTGAATGTGTGTGTGTGTGGTGTGATTGTGTGTGTGTGTGTGTGTGTGAATGTGTGTGTATGTGGTGTGTGTGTGTGTGTTTGTGTATATGTGTGTGTGTGTGTGTGCGTGTGTATGTGTGTGTATATATGTGTGTGTGTATATGTGTGTGTGTATGTGTGTGTATATATGTGTGTGTGTGTGTGTGAATGTGTGTGTGTGTGTGTGAATGTGTGTGTGTATGTGTGTGTGTGTTTTTGTGTATATATATGTGTGTGTGTGCGTGTGTGTGTGTGTGTGTATGTGTGTGTGTATACGTGTGTGTGTATATGTGTGTGTGTATGTGTGTATGTGTGTGTATTGATCATGGTATTCTCCTTTCTAGACTTCATCATACTTTTGGCATCTCTGACATTGCTCTGTCTTGGTTCATTTCATACCTATCCAACAGAAAACAAACCGTTCTCATCAATGGCACTTACTCTCAACCTGCATACCTGACCTGTGGTGTTCCACAAGGATCTGTCCTTGGCCCTGTTCTTTTCACTCTTTACACCTCCCCCCTGTCCACCATCATCAACTCCCATTCTATAAAACACCACTTCTATGCTGATGACACCCAACTTCAAGACAGTGACTCACCTGATAATATACAGCGCCTGTTGACTCGCACCACTGAGTGTTACTCGGACATTAAGAACTGGATGACACACAATAGACTTCAGCTTAATGACGACAAAACAGAAGCTATCCTCATTGGCACCCGTCAGAAACTTTCTCAGCTGCCTCCTCTTTCTCTCCCATTATGTAACACATCAGTCCCAATTTCTGATTCAGCTAAAAACCTTGGTGTCTGCATTGACTCTACCCTCTCCATGAACAACTTTGTTTCTCAAACTGCCAGATCCTGCTACTATCATCTCCATCGTATAAGGCTGATCAGGATGTATCTCTCTGTCGAAACAACTGCAAAACTCGTTCTCTCCTTGATAATGTCTCGCATTGACTATTGCAATTCACTCCTGTCTGGTCTTCCTGCCTCCACCATTCACATCCTACAGCGCATTCAAAACAATGCTGTACGCCTTGTACTCAAAAAGAAAAAAGCTGACCACATATCTCCTCTCCTGGCACAACTTCACTGGCTCCCTGTATCAAAGCGCATACAGTACAAACTAGACACCATGTGCTACAAAAGCCTCAATAACGCAGCCCCCGATTACCTGTCAAGCCTACTTGAGATCTATGTTCCCTCACGTACCCTCCGCTCTGCCTCCGATCCTCTGACTTTTCGCTTTCCACGCACTAAGCTCAATACCTATGGTCCACGAGCCTTCTCTGTTTCTGGTCCACTCTCCTGGAACAAACTTCCTCTCTCAGTCCGTCAGCAACCTACTTTTGTCTCCTTCAAGTCCGCTCTCAAAACTCACCTTTTCTCCTCCGCATAAAATCCTAACCCCCCTCTGCAGCCTGTCTCCGCTCGGAGGGAATCACATGGTTATAATATATAATTGTATATGCTATGCTCTCTATAATTTTCCATTGCTTTTATTCTTGCTTTTATTGCTTTTATTCTTTCTCCCCATTTATAGCCATGCGTGTGTGTGTGTGTGTATGTGTGTGTGTGTGTGTGCGTGCGTGTGTGTGCGTGCGTGCGTGCGTGCGTGCTTGCGTGTGTGTCTGCTTCAGCGCTTAGATTTGATTTTATCAAGATTTTGTGCTATATAAATATTGTAATTATTATTATAATTAAATTATTATTATTATTATATATATGTGAGTGTGTGTATGTGCGTGTGTGTGTGTGTGTGCGCGCGTGCGCGCGCGCGTGTGTATGTGTGTGTAAAAACCGCCTCAAAGACCTCAATGACAACAAATCGAAAGCATTTAAGATTGACACGAAAGAGGGAGAGTTAGAGAGAAAGAGAGAGAGAGAGAGAGAGTGAGAGTGAGAGAGTGAGTGAGTGAGTAAGTGAGTGAGAGAGTATGTGTAAGAGAGAGAGGGTGAGATGGAGAGAGAGAGAGAGAGACAGACAGACAGACAGACATACAGACATACAGACATACAGACAGACAGACATACAGGCAGACAGACAGACAGACAGACATACAGGCAGGCAGGCAGGCAGGCAGACAGAGGGACAGAGAGACAGACATACAGGCAGACAGACAGACAGACAGACATACAGGCAGACAGACAGACAGACAGACAGACAGGCAGGCAGACAGACAGACAGACAGACAGAGATGAATTCAGACAACCGAAGAGCAATCTTGGCTGAGAGCATCGCATCTATCAATTATTCCAGTTAAAAGACACCAGTATGCACACAATAATTCTGATGCCAGAATTAAGCTGATCAATAAAACCTTTTATTTCAATAGGTTCTTGCTCTTTTTGTAATCATGTGTTTCTTAAAATAAGTGGGGAATTGGGAACTGTTCAAATAATAATGTACATGCGCATTCGCTTTTGCATTATGCACGCGCGCGTGTGTGTGTATGTCTCTGTGTGTGCGTTTGTATGTGTGTATGTGCGCGCGAACGTGCGTTTTAATACCGTTGAATGTTTGGGATCACTTATGTTAAGGGGGAAAGCTCAGTAAGATGTTTGATGATTATAAAGTACTTTTTTACAGTATTAAGTACGTATGACGTTTGTCTAAACACGACACTCGTACTTACATGTATATAAATAGAGAGTACATGCAGGAGCTCAAGCTGCGAAGACAAACGAAGAAGAGAAGATAGAAGATGAGAAGAAGGGAGAAGAGACGAAGAGAAGAAGAGAAGAAGAAGAAGAAGAAGAAGAAGAAGAAGAAGAAGAAGAAGAAGAAGAAGAAGAAGAAGAAGAAGAAGAAGAAGAAGAAGAAGAAGAAGAAGAAGAAGAAGAAGAAGAAGAAGAAGAAGAAGAAGAAGAAGAAGAAGAAGAAGAAGAAGAAGAAGAAGAAGAAGAAGAAGAAGAAAAGAAGAAGAAGAAGAAGAAGAAGAAGAAGAAGAAGAAGAAGAAGAAGAAGAAGAAGAAGAAGAAGAAGAAGAAGAAGAAGAAGAAGAAGAGAAGAAGAAGAAAGAAGAAGAAGAAGAAGAAGAAGAAGAAGAAGAAGAAGAAGAAGAAGAAGAAGAAGAAGAAGAAGAAGAAGAAGAAGAAGAAGAAGAAGAAGAAGAAGAAGAAGAAGAAGAAGAAGAAGAAGAAGAAGAAGAAGAAGAAGAAGAAGAAGAAGAAGAAGAAGAAGAAGAAGAAGAAGAAGAAGAAGAAGAAGAAGAAGAAGAAGAAGAAGAAGAAAGAAGAAGAAGAAGAAGAAGAAGAAGAAGAAGAAGAAGAAGAAGAAGAAGAAGAAGAAGAAGAAGAAGAAGAAGAAGAAGAAGAAGAAGAAGAAGAAGAAGAAGAAGAAGAAGAAGAAGAAGAAGAAGAAGAAGAAGAAGAAGAAGAAGAAGAAGAAGAAGAAAGAAGAAGAAGAAGAAGAAGAAGAAGAAGAAGAAGAAGAAGAAGAAGAAGAAGAAGAAGAAGAAGAAGAAGAAGAAGAAGAAAGAAGAAGAAGAAGAAGAAGAAGAAGAAGAAGAAGAAGAAGAAGAAGAAGAAGAAGAAAAAGAAGAAGAAGAAGAAGAAGAAGAAGAAGAAGAAGAAGAAGAAGAAGAAGAAGAAGAAGAAGAAGAAGAGAAGAAGAAGAAGAAGAAGAAGAAGAAGAAGAAGAAGAAGAAGAAGAAGAAGAAGAAGAGAGAAGAAGAAGAAGAAGAAGAAGAAGAAGAAGAGAGAAGAAGAAGAAGAAGAAGAAGAAGAAGAAGAGAGAACAACAACAACAACAACAACAACAACAACAACAACAACAACAACAACAACAACAACAACAACAAGACGAAGAAGAAGAACAACAACAACAACAAGACGAAGAAGAAGAACAAGAAGAAACGAAACAAGAAGAAGAAGAAGAAGAAGAACAGAAAGAAGAAAGAAGAAGAAGAACAACAACAACGACAACAACAACAGCAAAACAAAAGCAAGAACAAGAACAAGAACAAGAACAAGAAAAGAAGAAGAAGAAGAACAAGAACAAGAAGACGAAGAACAAGAAGAAGACGAAGAACAAGAACAGGAAGAACAAAAACAAGAAGAACAGCAAGAACGAGAACAAGAACAAGAAGAACGAGAACAAGAACAAGAAGAAAAAGAACAAGAACAAGAACAACAAGAACAAGAAGAACAAGAAGACATTATCCATTTCATTAGGACACATTTGGTAAAATGATATGTACTTCGCCAATGTGTTTACGGTTGTGTATCAACATATTTATATCCAATTAACATGAGAGAGAGAAAGAGGGTGAAAGAGAGAGGGAGAGAGAGAGAGAGAGAGAGAGAGAGAGAGAGAGAGAGAGAGAGAGAGAGAGAGAGAGAGAGGAGAGAGAGAGAGAGAGAGAGAGAGAGAGAGCGCTAGACGTGTTTCTTTCGTCGGGAAAGAAAAAACAGTTATGGCAAATGATTCTGCCTTGTTATTTCACTTCTAATTGTCTTGTGTCTACATACGTCACACACAAAAAAAAAGGAAGCGGAATAAAAAACAAGAAAAAAAACCCCAAGAAACAAACGAACAAAAATATTCCAATGTTTCTTTCAATTAGGGAAAAAATTCACGTTACACCTAATATTGCATTATTTTGGTCGCACTGTAAAACACAAAAAGAAACCACGAACGGAAAGAATGACATTACCTGTTTTCATATGACTCCCCCCCCCCCCCTTTCTTTTTTTTTTCACCACACGTATAGATGTTTGTTGATGACATACTTAGGGGATCATCTGGCTCCATTAGCTCAAATCGTCTCAAACACCATGTTAATGACGAGGAGGGGGGAGGGAGGAGGGACAGGGGAGAGGGGGGGAGGGTCTCCGGGTTCGACCTGCGGGTAGATTGGGGCTTTCTTTCTTTCTTTTTTCTTTCTTTCTTTTTTTCTTTCTTTCTTTCTTCTGCCTTCCTCCTTTCCTTCCTTCCTTTCTTTCTTTCTTCCTTCCTTTCCTTTCCTTCCTTCCTTTCTTTCTTCCTTCTTCTTCCTCTTCTTCTTTCCTTTCTTTCTTCTTTCATTTCCTTCTTTATTCCTTCTTTCCTTCTTCCATTCCTTTCTTCTTTCATTTCTTTCTTTATTCCTCCCTTCCTTCCTTCTTTCGTTTCTTTCTTTATTCCTCCCTTCCTTCCTTCTTTCATTTCTTTCTTTATTCCTCCCTTCCTTCCTTCTTTCATTTCTTTCTTTATTCCTCCCTTCCTTCCTTCCTTTCTTCTTCATTTCTTTCTTTATTCCTCCCTTCCTTCCTTGCTTT
>JAPXFY010000098.1:7500-15000 GCA_030674185.1 Monoplex corrugatus
ATCATCATCATCATCATCATTATCTTCTTCTTCTTCTTCTTCTTCTTCTTCTTCTTCTTCTTCTTCTTCTTCTTTTTTTTTTTTTTTTAATAATTGTTATTACTCGTCGTCGTTGTCTTCGTCATTATCATCATAATCATCATTGTTATCTTCAACAACAAAAAATCAGAGATCGTGAATTGCAATGGAAACTGGTTCAAGAAGTATTCATAACACGCAGACAAAACCATATGTGCTCCGTCCAAGTCTGCCAGGAACTGTCAAGCAACGTTCTTGAACCTTGAAACTGTGCAAAAACCCTAAGTGCATGAAAAGTCTTGAAGTAGACGGGGAAGGTAAAGTGTTAACCTTTTGACTCCCGCACCCCATCCACCAACTGCAAAAACTTAACCCTTTGACTCCCTCACCCTATCCACCAACTGCAAAAACACAACCCTTTGACTCCCACACCATATCCATCAATTGCAAAAAAATTTAACCTTTTGGATCCCCACAATGGGTTGAATGTTTGCATTGATAGCATAGTTGACAATGCAGGATGATGGTCGATAGGGACAGGGAGTCAAAGGGTTAAGTGTTTGCTTTGCCAGAATTTTTTGATAATGAAGGGTGCTGATCAACAGGCCGTGGGAGTCTAAGGGTTTTAAAGCACGAAGATGACAGCACCAATACTGATTCGTGCATTAGTGTAGGACGAGAAGCAAAATTTTCCTGTTTGTGACCCATTCTCAGAAAAGGCACAATAAGTCTCAGTGTAAGTATTTTCAGGTTATGATATCATTATAAAGTTTAGAATCTCAGCTTTCAAATGGTACTAAAGTTGAGTTTCAGGCTACAAAAACAAAAACGTTATGGGCTTTCAAAGATGAGAGGGGTCGAGTCAGCCATTTTGAGAAAAACAGTGTTGAAGAGAATAGGTCTGAATTGAAAGGGTATGGTCAATAACTCCTTAGCAACAAGTATTAAATATCAACGAAATTAGCTGAAATTCCATACTTCCCTTGTTTACTTAATTGTCTATCCATCCAAAACAACAGAAAGAAAAATTAATTCAAGAAAAGCGTACTTTAATCATCAAAATGGGGCGATCGGGCAGCTTTCAGCGGCCAGATAGTTGCACTTACCACACATTAAAACACACACAAAAATGATACTTATCGATCAAATTTGACTTTATTGTGTTAGGACATGGTGTAAAAGTTGTTATAGAGCATGAAAATGCAGAAAACTCAAAATCGACTTATTGTCCCTGTTCAGAGTTTTCAGCCCACAGCAGCAGAAGGCCTCACCCGACTTATTGTACCTTTAGTCAGAGCGGGTCACATTTTTACCTTGTGAACTTGGCGCGAACTTAGAATATCGAATCATGAATAGTAGTGCTGATGGTAGTGATGATGGTGAGGAGAATGGAGGTGGTGATGGTAGTGGTGATGGTGTGGTGATGATGGTGAAGATAGTGGTGGTGCCATTGATGATGATGGTGGTGGTGGTGGTGATGGTGATGATGATAATGATGAACATGGTGGTGGTGTGGTGGTGATGGTGGTGGTGGTGGTGATGATGATAATGGTGAACATGGTGGTGATGTGGTGGTGTGGTGGTGATGGTGAAGATAGTGGTGGTGGTGGTGGTGGTGGTGGTGGTGGTGGTGATGATGATAATGGTGAACATGGTGGTGGTGTGGTGGTGATGGTGAAGATAGTGGTGGTGGTTGTGGTGGTATTGGTGATGATGATGATGATAATGGTGAACATGGCGGTGTTGGTGTTGGTGATGATGATGATAATGGTGAACATGGTGGTGGTGATGGTGAAGATAGTGGTGGTGGTGGTGGTGGTGGTATTGGTGATGATGGTGATGGTGGTGGTGATGATGATAATGGTGAACATGGTGGTGGTGATAGTGAAGATAGTGGTAGTGGTAATAGTGGTATTGGTGATGATGGTGGTGGTAGTGGTGATGATGATAATGGTGAACATGGTGGTGCTGTAGTGGCGATGGTGAAGATAGTGATTGTGGTAGTGGTGGTCTTGGTGATGATGGTAACGGTGGTAATGTGGTAGTAGTACTATGACGATGACGACGACGACGTGGACTATTACGACGTTCTGTGTACTGATTCGGCCGGCTCAAAAAGATAAGTGGCCTTGGCAACTATCCTTGAGTCTGAGGCTTGGAGTTCATTCAAGAAGCGATCATCGCACGCAGACAATTCCACATGTGCTCCATCCAAACATGCCAGCTTATTATCTGACGAAATCGTTATCATATGAAAATCTCAATAAAACCGTATGCGTTGGCAATGTCTTGAAATAGGAAGAGAAGAGGAGAAAGTGGACATATCAAACGCTGACACAACCAGTGGCTGGAGATTAAAACTCTTTCAGCCCTGCGCCCGACAAATTGTCGGGTGCACACACCCACTCACTTTCGGTTTCATTTGTATGAATATTCATTACGGAAGGGACGTTACTCCGTCACTCTTCCCTTCTGATAACTTCGAAGATTCTGCCAAGTCATTTTGAAGCAATTTGACACAGTTTTTTTGTTTTGTTTTGTTTTTTGTTGTTGTTGTTCATTTGACGTCAAGATGATTAAACAAGCTCGCTACACAGTGCAACAAGTTTTGGATGAAATCCTCCTCGAGAAAGGCAATGACTTTGAGCCTGAAACAGAAGAAACGGCCCCTGAATCGAGTGTATCTTCGTCGAACGGCACTTCACTCGACAAAGAGCCCTCGCAACGACCAAAAATTGATGAAATTGATGAAATGGAGGTGGAAAATCAAACCATCAACATCAAGTGGGCGTGTTCATATTGATGCTTTTAGAATTCTCCGACATACTGTACGGCAAGAAAGTGACTGTGACAGTGATAATGAGAATGAAGGCTTCTTTTGTCACTATCTTGCTGTACAGTATGTCGGAGCGATCTCTGGCCCCGCTATCATCACCACCACCATCCTCAACTTATGATAGGGCCTCTGAATCGAGTGTATCCCACATTTGCAGAAAAAGTGTTCCTTTTTCCTTGATTTTTTCGACATTGTGGATATTATGGGATTTAACACAACTTCAAAGTAATGATACCCATTTTGTAGTATCTCCTTTTGTGTTCACTTGCGTGCATTGTGATTTTGGTGTGCCTCTTTAATTGTGAATATAAATATATAATGAAAATCAGATTTTTTGTAGTTTTTGTAAATTTTCATAACATTTTAACTAAGACTAAAAACATCAAATGATCTGAAAATTATATATGAAAGAAAACATTTATATATCAGCAAGCATAGAAAACTTCAATGAATTTCATCAAGCAGTTTTTGAGATATAGGTATTTTATTGGGGTACCCATTGATTGGACAGTTCCCCCAACCCCCCCCCCCTCCCCCCCCCCCCCCAGACTGGGAGTGCATTTCTCTTGTAAAACAGACAGGGCTGAAAGAGTTAAGATCAGCAACGAACAAGTCAACTTTATGTTGCGGACTGGGAGTAAACTCCAGGTATGAGATCTGTGCAGTCCACGGCGCTATTAGAAGAGCCAGCCAGGCCAAGAAGAGGGAAGCAATTCTGTATGGCTTTAAGTCATGAGCAATGTTTTACAGTTATTTCCCTTCCATCAGTTTGTCGCGGTGTGATTCTCCATGGATTGAGACGATGAGTTTTGTTTCATTCAAAATCTTAATTTTTATGTTGCGGACTGGGAGTAAACTCCAGGTATGAGATCTGTGCTGTCCACGGCGCTATTAGGAGATCCAGCCAGGCCATTTTAGGGGAAGCAATTCTGTATGGCTTTAACACATGATCACTGTTTCACAGTCATTTCCCTTGCATCACTTTGTCGGGGTTCTTCTTTAAAAACACCTAAGATAACAAAGAAAATGCTTTAAAATCAATTAAAAGATTAAAAAGAGGATTTTCAAACCATTGAGACTTTTTTTCTCTCACCTTTCCGATTTTGTAACCTTACTCACGTTGTTTTGCCTACACTGTGCAGGTGGTATGTTGCTGCACAGTCTGCATATATTGTCTTTGTTGGGTGTGCAGGCTAGACGTTTCTGTGTTTCCATAAATCAACTGACACTGACACGATTTGCAGGATCTTTAACGTGCGTATTTAATTTTCTGTATGCGTATACACACGACATGTAAGAAAAAGAACAAGACACCTGTTTTTTGAGAGTTTTAGAATTTTACTTTTCTTTGTTGTAGGATTTATTTGCAGGCAGGAGTATAGAGGGAAAAACAACACAAAACAAAATTCGAAAGCAATGTATATTGTCATAATTGATTTGCCGGAAATGGGAGAAATTCTAATATCACCTGGTCATCTTGTATAGAGAATGTTAATATAACTTGGTCATCTTGTTTTGTTTCAGATCTCTGTCTGTCTGTCTGTCTGTCTGTCTATGTCTCTGTTTCGCTCTCTCTCTCTCTCTCTCTCTCTCTCTCTGTCTGTCTCTGTCTCTCTGTCTGTCTCTTTGTCTCTCTCTCACTCTGTCTCTGTCTCTGTCTCTCTCTCTCTCTCGCTCTCTCTCTCTCTCTCTCTGTCTGTCTCTGTCTGTCTCTGTCTCTCTGTCTCTCTCTCTGTGTCTCTCTCTCACTCTGTCTCTGTCTCTGTCTCTCTCTCTCTCTCTCTCGCTCTCTCTCTCTCTCTCTCTCTGTCTGTCTGTCTCTGTCTCTCTGTCTCTCTCTCTGTCTCTCTCTCGGTCTCTCTCTCTGTCTCTCTCTCTATCTATCTATCTATCTATCTATATATCTATCTATCTACGCTCGTATCTATCTATCTATCTTTCTATCTAGCTTCGTCTCATCACAAACACACACACGCATGCACACACACACACGCATGCACTCACACACACACACACACATCCGTCCTTTTGTATATATCAATCAATCATTCATTCATTCAGCCGATCAATCAACTAATATCAATGAATCAAAGAAATAAATTTTTGAAAATAAAAAAAAAAAGATCAGTAAGCCATTCTGCACTTTCCATTTTAACACAGAAGTTGTAGAAGAAAACCTACAATGTGTACATGGGCGTGCATGTGTGTGTATTTTAAAGGGGGTGAGACATTAAAACTGAAAAAGCGAGAATTTAACACACAACAAAAAGCAGTAGCAAGAAGGCCACACAAGTCAATCCACTTATTCTACGTGAAAGAGATGGGGGCATCATTTCCAGGTTTCACGTGCTATGTATCTGATACTGTTGCGAACTGCGTGTCATCTATGAGCTAGCCTGTGAAGAGCATAGCAAGGCAACGGTTGTTTGTGTATGTTCTGAAGGAACTTGTTGGACGCTGTTATTTGTCATACTGCACGGTTGTGGGACTTCTCACAGTTGACGATGGCACGGTTTAGCCAAAAGTAAGACATTTATTTATTCATTTATTTATATATTCATTTTTTTATTTGATTTGTTTGTTTGTTTGTTTTGTTTGTTTGTTTGTTTAATCTATTAATGTATTCATGCATTCATTCATTTATCTATTATTTGTTTGTTCACTCATTCATTCTTTCCTTCTTTCCTTCCTGCCTTCCTTCCTTCCTTCCTTCTTTCATGCCTTCCTTCCTTCCTTCCTTCTTTCATGCCTTCCTTCCTTCATTCTTTCATTCATTCATTCATCATTCATTTATTTCTTGCATCATTTCATGAAACAGAGAGAAATCCGAACATTTAAACACAGTATACGCTGGCAAGGACTTGGAATGGGAAGGAGAGGGAGGGAGGGTTCTGTGAAACACAAAGCCAAGAGATGGCCAAGGCTCTATGCAAATCACAGGAAATGTAATAATAAGAATAATAAATCACATTAAAAGAGCGCTATTCTCCCACACATAGGTATGGACTCACTGCGCTGTGTGTTTGTGTGTAGGGTACACTGAAGCCTGTAAGGCGAGAGACACTTGACCCAAGTTGTTATATATTCAGGGCACAAACTGAAGAATTACATAGAAAAGCAGAAAAAGAAGCATGGGTAGATCTACTAATTCTATAATAATGGGAGATTTTAATGCTAGAGTGGGACAGGAGAGGGTGGATGACATAATTGGACCTCATGGCCTTGGTAAACAACATGAAACGGGAGAGAAACTTGTGGAATTGACACAGATGAATGAGTTCATAGTAGGAAACACCTGGTTTGAGCAGCCTAACAGAAGAACATGGACATGGACGAGTCGAGGAGATAATACTAAAAATCAAATTGACTACATCCTGATAAAAAAGAGATTTAAAGATTCTTTGCTGACAGCCAATACACTACCAGGAGCAGACTGCGACAGTGACCACAATCCTGTAATGGGAAAATTTAAGCTGAAAATAAAGAGAGAGAAAAAACAGACCAAAAATAACATCAAACTAAATGTTGGACAGATGAATCGATACGTAAAAGAATTTAACGTACATGTTCAAAACAAATTCAGTGCACCGGAAGACGTTGGTGACAGTGAGATACAATGGACAAAGTTGAGAAACTCGATAAAAATGAAGCTTGTGAAGAAATCCCTAGATTAGACAGAAAAGCAAAAAAGAACTGGACAACAAAAGAAATTCTAGGCTTGATGGAAGAATGGACGAAGGTAAAGGGAAAAGAGGAAGAATACAGAAATAATAAACAAAGAAATCAGGAATAGGTGCAATGAAGCTAAGGTTTTTAAGAAGAATGTTGAGAGTTCCATGGACAGCAGAGAAAACAAACGAGACAGTCTTGAAGGAGGCAGACACAAGAAGATCATTGATAAAGAAGATTAGGAAAAGACAAGCACCATTTATGGGCCATTTTACGAGGAAAGGAGAATAACAGCACCTGGTCACAACAGGAAAGCTGGAGGGAAAAAGAACACCAGGTAGACCCAGGAAGAAAATATTGGATGGACTTCCAAGGATGGCTGAGGACAGAGAGGGTGGAAGATGTACTTGCAGCGACACGGGATAGATGCATATGGAGGGCCGTAATCGCCAACGCTTTGCGGCAGGGCACTTGATGATGATGACATGTACCCAATTAGCAATCCTAAGAGAAAGTACATAAGACTTTATCGAACACATACAGGTGAATGGACCAGAAAGCGGTAAATGATAGGAAGGAATGACAGAAATCAAAGGAACAAGGCAGAAACAAAGCGACTGACAGGAAAGAGGAAATTTCTAGCACAGAATTTCCAAAAGGTGGAGATACTGTTTATACTGAAAGAGCCCCCATCAATGATAATGATAGGAAGAAATGTCATCATCATCATCATGTCGATCTTGCTCGGCTATCCATGACACGTTTCCTCCATCCTTCTCTGTCAGACATTGCAGTAGGTAGTTCATCATACTGACAGCCCGTATCATCCATCAATTGGTCGATGAAGGTCTTCTTTGGACGTCCTGGTCTTTGTTTGCCATGGCTGAGTCTCCGTAGTAGAACATCCCCCACCAGTTCTTCTTTGCTACGCCAGCAGTGTCCAGCGAAGCGCAGTCTTGTAGAAATGTAGCAGCACT
>JAPXFY010000098.1:20000-25000 GCA_030674185.1 Monoplex corrugatus
ACTAATATGAAAAATGAACATTACAAAATAGAACTAATATGTAAAGTGAACATTACAAAATAGAACTAATATGAAAAATGAACATTACAAAATAGAACTAATATGAAAAATGAACATTACAAAATAGAACTAATATGTAAAGTGAACATTACAAAATAGAACTAATATGAAAAATGAGCATTACAAAATAAAACTAACATGAAAAGTAAGTATTACAACAACAAAAAACAACTAACATTAATTGATAATGATACGATAATGATACTGATGATAATGTTCGTAATGATAATGATAATGATACCACCACTAATACTATCAATGGCATCAGCAGCAGCAGCAGTAACATCGTCATCATCATAATGGACATCATCATTGTTATCGTCGGCGTCGTCTTCATCGTCGTCTTCATCGTCGTCGTCGTTATCTTCATCATCATCATGTATTTAGATTTGAATTTGTAAACCGCTTAATGATAATTTGGACGGAATGGTCAACGCCAGGGACGTATCTTTAAATCATATGCGCAAATGCATTGATATGGGTTCCTCATTTTCTTTTCCACTTTCTTGTTTTCAAGGTCAAGAAGGTGATGTGTATGTTTTGATAACCCTTATACGGCTGCGCAGTCGGCTGGGCTGAAACATTGATAGTAATATTAATGGTAATAACACTACTTTTATTAGGAAAGGGGAATTAGAGCACCTGGGCACAACAGGAAAGCAGGAGGGAAAGAGAACACCAGGTAGACCCACGGAGA
The DNA here is from genome assembly GCA_030674185.1 of Monoplex corrugatus. Lineage (NCBI taxonomy): Eukaryota > Metazoa > Mollusca > Gastropoda > Littorinimorpha > Ranellidae > Monoplex > Monoplex corrugatus. Next base: position 20,758 of record JAPXFY010000098.1, read on the forward strand.
AAATATTGGACGGACTTGCAGGGTGGCTGAGGACAGAAAGGGTGGAAGATGTGCTTGCGGCGACAGGGGATAGATGCATATGGATGGCCATGATTGCCAAAGCCATGCGGCAGGGCACATGATGATGATGAATGATACTACTACTGCTGTTGCTACTTCTACTACTCTTACTATTACTACTACTAACAATAATATGATGATGATGATAATGATGATGATAATAATAATTAATGGTGATAATTACAATATTTATTAAGGCACCAAATCTTGACAATTCAAATCAAAACGCACTCACGCACCAGGCATGCGCATACAATCGACAAAGACCACCTTACAATATTGAACACACAGACTGAGGGAAAAAAGTAGTTGTAGAATTCATTGTTGGGAAAAGAGACGGGTTTTTAAACTGGATTTAAAAGCAGAAAGGGTAGGTGTTAGGCGAAGGCAGAGCGGAAGTCTATGCCAGGGTGACGGTCCTGAGACATAAAAAGAACGCTGGCCAACACTTGATAGTTTAATTCTAGGGACACTTCGATTTATTTAAATAGTGTGGCCATTTCCCTTCGATTGATTTAAGTAATGTGGTGATTTCCCTTCGATTGATTTAAGTAGTGTGGTGATTTCACTACGATTGATTTAAGTGGTGTGGTGATTTCACTTCGTTTGATTTAAGTAGTGTGGTGATTTCACTGCGATTGATTTAAGTAGTGTGGTGATTTCACTTCGTTTGATTTAAGTGGTGTGGTGATTTCACTGCGATTGATTTAAGTAATGTGGTGATTTCACTTCGATTGATTTAAGGAGTGTGGTGATTTCACTATGATTGATTTAAGTAGTGTGGTGATTTCACTTCGATTGATTTAAGTAGTGTGGTGATTTCACTATGATTGATTTAAGTAGTGTGGTGATTTCACTTCGATTGATTTAAGTAGCGTGGTGATTTCACTACGATTGATTTAAGTAGTGTGGTGATTTCACTTCGATTGATTTAAGTAGTGTGGTGATTTCACTATGATTGATTTAAGTAGCTTGGTGATTTCTCTTCGGTTGCCTTTATAAGTAGTGTGGGAATTTTACTTCAGTTGCCTTTAAGTAGAGTGGTGATTTCACTTCGATTGATTTAAGTAGTGTTGTGATTTCACTTCGATTGATTTAAGTAGTGTGGTGATTTCACTATGATTGATTTAAGTAGCTTGGTGATTTCTCTTCGGTTGCCTTTATAAGTAGTGTGGGAATTTTACTTCAGTTGCCTTTAAGTAGAGTGGTGATTTCACTTCGATTGATTTAAGTAGTGTTGTGATTTCACTTCGATTGATTTAAGTAGTGTGGTGATTTCACTATGATTGATTTAAGTAGCTTGGTGATTTCTCTTCGGTTGCCTTTATAAGTAGTGTGGGAATTTTACTTCAGTTGCCTTTAAGTAGAGTGGTGATTTCACTTCGATTGCCTTTTAAGATTGTGATCTACTTGTGTCGTTTTGCTCTACCTTTAGTTCATCCCCCCTTGGGGATGCCGGGGGCTCTTTCAGTATAAATAGTATCCCTGCCTTCTGGAAATTTTGTGCGAGAAATTTCCTTTTTTTCTGTCACTCTCTTTGTTTCTTCCTTCTTCCTTTGCTTTCTGTCATTTCTTCCTATCATTTTCTGCCTTGCTGGTTCTTTCAACTGTATGTGTTCGATAATGTCTGATATGCCTTCTCTTAGGACTGATAATTAGATACATGTATTAAGTGGCTTTTTTGGCTCTATGGAAATGAGATATGCGAAAGCAATTTTAGGTAATTTAGGCCTGTATTTATTTATGTTTAGTGTCTTTAGTTGTGTTTAAGTTTGTATTCAGGTATGCTTTTTAAATCCTCTGTGCGATAAATTGGACGGAGTGGTCAGCGCCAGGGGCATCTCCATATGTGCGCAAATGCATTGATCATCATCATCATCAGGTGCCTTGCCGCATTGCGTTGGTGATTATGGACTTCCATCCGTCTCTATCTCTTGTTGCCTCAAGCATCTCTTCAACCCTCCTTGTCTTCAGCCACTCTGCAAGTCCGTCTAGTATCTTCTCCCTGGGTCTACCCGGTGCTCTCCTTCCCTCCAGCTTTCCCGTTGTGACCAGGTGTTCCAGTTCCCCTTTCCTCATAAAATGGCCTATGAATGTTGCCTGCCTTTTCCTAATCTTCCTTATGAATGATCTACTTGTGTGTGCCTCCACCAAGACTGTCTCGTTTGTTTTCTTTGCTGTCCAAATGCATTGATATGACTGCATAATTTTCTTTTCTTTTTTTTTTCCTGTTGAAGTACTGTGCGTGTATTGAAATGTTTATAGCCCTGATACGGCTCTACGCAATCGGCTGGGCTCTCAACAAAAATAACAGTAACTCACTACATTGCAGTAGTGTCGTGACTTCATTTCGATTGCCTTTAAGGAAGCTGGTAGATAGGGTGAGGGAGTCATTGGGTTAAGTTTTTGCTTTGCCAGCATAGTTGACAATGCGGTGGACAGGGTGCGGGAGGCAAAGGGTTAAGTAGTGTGGTGATTTCAGTTCGATTGCCTTTGAGATTAGTAGGTCTACTTTTATCTTTTCGCTCTACCTTTTAATTCACAGGCATGGCTCGTCAGCTGAAGAGAGAACGGAGGCGGACACAGACGGCCTTCCGATACCCACAAGGGTCCATGACAATGACCAACAACTCAAGACGGACAACCTACCATCTCAGCCAACATTGGAGGGGCAGGATGGTACGGATGTCAGCGTGTTCCAGGAAGAATTCTTCAAAGTGGACAACTTGATGCTCTTTAACATTCTTCAGGTTCGTTTTTGTTTGGAGTCTTCTCTGTTTTTCAAGATGTTATTCTCGTTAGACAGATGGACCTACGAACAGACAGACACAGGCAAACTCGCACAGACACAAACACACAAGACACATATACGCGTGCACATGGCGTTGACCACTCCGTCCAATTTAGCACATGGAGGATTAAAAAAAAGACAACTCTGAATACAAACTGAATCATAACTAAGTGCATTAAAACGTATGTAAAAACAGGACTAAATGACCCAAAATTGCTTCCGCTTCTCTGATTTCCTTAGAGCCAGAAATGCACTTAATACATGTGCCCAATTATCAATCCTAAAAGAAAGTGCGTGAGACTTTATCGAACACATACAGGTGAATGGACCAGCAAGGTAGAACATGACAGGAAGAAGTGACAGAAAGCAAAGGATGAAGAAAGAAACAAAGAGAATGACAGAAAAAGAGGAAATTTTTAGCACAGAATTCACAACAAAAGGTGGGCATACTATTTACACTGAAAGAACCCTTGGCATCCCCATGGGGGATTCAAAATCAGATGGACGCATTGCACATTACACATAATCAGATTTTTTAGTGGAGGTCGGAGGCCTCAAGCAGTTACGCGAATTGACCATATTCCAATGTGTTGTTGCACAGTCTGTATGTATGATGGTCTAAATGCTGTGTCTTTTCATGTCTCCATAAGCCAGCCATTGACTTGACTTACTGGATCTTTAACGTGCATATTTGACATGTTGATGCCTATACACACAAACGGGATTTAGGCATGGGCAGATCTGCACCTGGGTGAGGGGGGGGGGGGGGCTCTTTCAGTATAAATAGTATCACCACCTTCTGGAAATACTGTGCTAGAAATTTTCTCTTTTCTGTCACTGTCTTTGTTTCTTTCTTCCTCCTTTGCTTTCTGTCATTTCTACCTATCATTTTCTGCCTTGCTGGTCAACTCATCTGTATGTGGTCAGTAAAGTCTTGCGTATTTTTACTTAGGATTGATAACTGGGTACATGTATTGAGTTCATTTTTAGCTCTAAGGAAGCGAGATATGCGGAAGCAATTTTAGGTAATTTAGGTCCGTTTTATATATGTTTTAGTATCCATAATCATGTAAAGATTTGTATTCATGTATGTTTTTATGTCCATTATGTGATAAATTGAACGGAGTGGTCAACACCAGAGGCATCTCCTTTGATTATGTGTGCGAATGCATTGATATGTGTACTTACTTTTCTCTTTTTTTTTTCTGTTGAAATACTGTGTGTGTGCTGAAACGGTAATAACCCTGATATGGCTCTACGCAGTCGGCTGGGTTTTAAACAAAAACAGCAATAACATTAACACAATCTGTATCCATGATGGGCTACATGCTGGATGTTTTCGTGTTTCCATAAGCCAGCCGTTGACGTGACTTACTGGATCTTTAACGTGCA
>JAPXFY010000098.1:32500-35000 GCA_030674185.1 Monoplex corrugatus
GTCATCCAATCCTTCAGGTCAGCTACACAAGATTGGGTTTTCTGGATCATGATGGGAAGGTCAGGGAGAGGCCCAGAGACATACAGCTGATTGTCATCCGAGAAAGAATGATGCTGAAGCAGGTGTTCTTGGACAATAGAGGAGACAGGGTAGGTGTAGAGAATGAGAAGTAGGGGGCCCAGAACAGATCCTTGTGGCACTCCGTAAGTCAGACAGGAAGGATTAGAAGAAAGACCATTGACAGAAACTACTTGCAGACGATTGGTGATGTAAGAATGAAACCAGTTCAAGACAGTATCATGGAGCCCAAAAGAGTGATGTAGACGGGAGAGAAGGATAGAGTGGTCAATAGTGTCAAAGGCAGCAGATAGGTCCAAGAGAGTCAAAAGTGATACGTTGTTAGAGTCGAGAGTAGTCAGTAAGTCGTTGCAGATTTTGAGAAGAGCAGTTTCGGTACTATGTCCAGAACGGTAAGCAGACTGAAGGGAATAGACAAGGTTATTGGAATGAAGGTGGTTTAACAGCTGGTCGAGAACAACTTTCTCTAAGACCTTGGAAAGAAAAGGAAGATTTGACACAGGTCTATAGTTTTTCAAATTCTCAGGGTCAAGAGTCGTCTTTTTTAGAAGAGGTCTTACAATTGCTGACTTGAAAGAAGAAGGAAAGGAGCCAGTTGAGAGGGAATGGTTAATGATATTGGTGATGTGAGGGAGAAGAGTATCGAGACAATGGGTGAGAAAAGAAGCTGGCAATGGGTCGAGTTCACAGGTTTTAATGCCAGATTTCATGATGATTTTCTTAACAAAGTCCTCAGAAACGGGTTGGAAGAAAGTAAGGGGGATTCCAGAGAAAGGGGGTTCAGGAAATGTAGCATGAGTGTTCGTCGTGGAATCGAGAGAAAGCCTGAGGTTAGCAATCTTGTTGAAAAAATAGTCAGAGAAAGCCTGTGGAAGATCAGAAGGTGGCAGGTGAGATGGAAGAGGAGAAGAGCCAGTTTTGCCAAGAAGAGTATTAGTTATATTATACAGTTGTTTGGAAGTGGAGCAAGCAAGAATTTTAGCATTGTAATAGGCTGATTTAGAGGCATCTACGAGGCTATTGACAATTTTGTTGGCAGTTTGAAAAATTTGCTTATGAACAGTCAGACTAGACTTGAGCCACTGTCTCTCGGCTCTGCGCCTTTCACACTTGGCCGCTTGCAGCTGAGGCCCAATGGAGGAGAACCAAGGTGATGGTGGCCTCTTGGAAACAAGGCGGCCACAGGCAGGAGCGAACCGATCCAGGAGCCCAAGGAGAAGGGAGTTGAGGTCATCAGGTGTAGTTGGCGGGGAAGCAGATAAGAGAGACTGAAGGTCAGCCTCAAAGACAGTCATGTCCACTGCAGAAAGGTGTCTGGCTTGAATGTACGTTTTGCGGGGTGGAGGGCGGGAAAAATGAAGATCAGCAACAAGGCAGACATGGTCAGATGGGAGGGTGTGGTCGATGATGATGGAACTCACCATGGTCTGGTCAGTCCTGTGGATTATATTATCCAATGTGTGCCCACGAATGTGAGTGGGAGCGTGGACGCACTGAACCAGGCCGTAGCAGTCCAGGAAATCGATGACTTTGGAGGTGGTGGGTTCGGAGGGGCGATCAAAATGAATGTTAAAGTCACCAGCGATGATGTAGGAACCATGGAGGGAGTTACAGTAGGACAGCAGATCCGGGAATTCGTCAATGAAGTTGGAGTCAGTGAGACGGTTCTTAGAGTTTGGAGGAGGACGATACAAACACAGAAGGTGGAAAGTGTGGTGGGGGAAGGTGAGGGTAAGTTGTGCCAGTTCGAAAGAAGTGTGGGTGAAAGGGAAGGAGGATTTGGTGGAGAGGAAAGGGGAGAGTGGATCAGCAACAACAAAAGCAATGCCACCACCACGGGACTGGCGGGGGAAGGAGAGGGTGTGGTGGCCAGGGGGAGCGATGTCACGGCACTTAGCCTCGTCACCTTCAGCACGAAACCAAGTTTCCACCACAGCAAAGACATCGACGTTGTTGTCGTGGATGAAGTAGGACAGAGCAGAGCGTTTTTCTGTGCCAGTCCCAAGCGCTTGGGCGTTGAAGACAGACAGACGAAATGAAGCAGATCGGCGGGAGAAGCAATTTACAGGAGAGCCAGTGTTGATGCGAGTGAGGTTGGCAGTGTTATGGTAGACGGTAGAACTTCGTTGTTTTTGATCATTTCTTCTGTTAGATACGATCACGGTAATGTTGTGTTGTTTACGTCTGCCGCCACGACGTGAGCGCCTGCGTGGTAACGAGTAACCAATGCCAAGTTGGCGAAGTCGAGAGGTCAGGTCAGGGGTCAAGGGCACTGCACCGATAGATACCAGCTGTTGGCGTGTGTAGCAAAGCGACTCACACTGACCTGATAACACTGCTTCACGTTGTCTGCCACTCACAAAGCATGCCGGCTGCACGTGCGTATTGGCGAGAGGGAGGGGATATGGCGGTTGATTCAACT
>JAPXFY010000098.1:40000-45000 GCA_030674185.1 Monoplex corrugatus
AGCAAACCTGGCGTAGAAGAACACGTATACTTTTCAGAAATGTTGTCCGGTAAATTCTACCAAAAGTGGTTTCCCCGTGGGGATGCTGGATCTCTTTCAGTATAGTGTCTCCACCTTCTGGAAACTCTGTGCTGGAAATTTCCTCTTTTCCGTCACTGTCTTTGCCTTGTTTCGTTACTTTCTGTCATTTCTTCCTATCATTTTCTGCCTTGCTGGTCCATTCACCATTATGTGTTCGATAAAGTCTTACATACTTTCCCTTAGGATTGATAATTGGGTAAATGTGTTAAGCGCATTTTTGGCTCAAAGAAAATGAGAGACGCAGAAGCAATGTTATGTACTTTAGGCCCTTTTTTATATATGCTTTAGTGTCCTTAGTAATGTTTAATTGTATTCAGGTATGTTGTTTTTTTAACCCCCTGTGTGATAAATTGGACGGAGTGGTCATCGCTAGGGCATATCTTTAGATTGTGTGCTCGAATCTGTTGATATGTGTACTTAATTTTCTTTTCATTTTTTCCTGTTGAAGTAAAAAGTGTGTCGTCGGCCTCTTTACATCTCAGGAGATGATAGTCTGCACCAGGAGGCGTTGTGGTCTTGACGTGCACTTTCCGCTGTGGCTGTGCAGGCCGATTGTTGAGTGGCAATCTCTGTCACATCTGCCACATACATGTACATATTGAGTCGCTATTGTCTGGTTTCTGGAACGTTGCTTGCGAAGAGCCCTTTTCTCATCTGCGCTTTCTGCTCTCCTCCTCTCTGCATTCACAACGCCTTGCTGAACGGCTGTCCTCCACGCTGCCCTGTCTTCCGCCAGAGTCTCCAAGAGCCTGGGTCGATCCCTGAGCTTCTAAGGTCCCTTTTGCATGCGTCCACAAAGCGTACCTTTGGGCGTCCTGGAGTTCGCTTCCGGTTTGCCAGTTCACCGTAGAGAACGTCTTTTGGTATGCGTCCATCCTCCATTCGACGCACATGGCCAAGCCAGCGTAATCGGCGTTGGCTTAGGAGGGCAAAGATGGTCTGTAGGCCCGCACGACGGAGGACCTCTGTGTTAGTCACCTAGTCTTGCCATCGGATGCCGAGGATGCGTCGCAAGCAGCGGGGATGGAAAATGTTGAGCCTCTTTTCTTGGCTGGCGTATGTGGTCCAGGCTTCACTTGAGTAGAGAAGTGTGCTCAACACACATGCTCTGTACACCTGCATTTTGGTGTTCGCAGTGAGACTGCTGTTGGACCAGACCCGCTTGTTCAGTTTTGCCATAACAGATGAGGCCTTTGCAATTCTGGCGCTGATTTCAGCGTCCAGAGAGAGCGTGTATTGAAACGGTTATAGCCCTGATATGGCTTTGAGCAGTCAGTTAGACTTTAAACAAAAATAACAATAATAACAATAACCAAAAGTGGTATCCACGCCACACATTATACATAGTTACAGAGATAAGCAAGTGAAAAAAGGAACCTGATATGTCAAACCGCATGATGTTATTTCCTTAAATTGGATTTTCCGGTTTGAAATTTGTTCAAGAGCGATTCATCGCACTCGGGCAATTCCATATGAGCTCCACCCAAATCTGCCAGCAATTATCTGGCAGACTTTCTGAGCCTGCACAAAACTGTATATGCTGGCAAGGTCTTGAAACGGGGAGAGGGGAAGGAGGCAGGACAGGACCTATGAAACACTAAATTAACGCGACACCATAACGTAGGAACCAGAAAAAACACAAAAGAAACATACGAACGCGTATTTAATACAACAAGACAAGACAGGCACAAATTTTCGGCCAACTGGCCTTTGTCAAGCGTAAAATTACAGACAAACAAACACCAGATACAAAAATTTTGAGAAAAAGACTGAAACTTCCCTGCTGCTGTATCCAATGTGAGAAAAGGAATAAACTGACTAAGATGACATCATAATGTTTTTGAGTAAATATGATTTCAGAGCGGAAATGAGAACTATGACGCACTAGCGAAGAGTTGTGTTTGGAATGTAAAGGATACCAGTATTAAATAATGCATAAGAGAAAATATAGGCATATGTTCGACAGAATGGGAAAATATTTAATCAAGAGGTATGGCTGATGTAAATGGATCGTGCCTAGTGCAACGAATCCGGTCTGACCTTGCAATAGGGAGAAAAACATCCTAAACCAACAGCCAAGGGGCTGAAGGGAAAACCGGAGTCCCCGGAGAAAAAAAAACCCTTAGTCAGAAAAGCGAACAGGCCAGTTTTCAATGTTGCAGGCTAGGGTTGAACTCAAGACATTCAATTAGCAAAAGACGGTGTATCCAATAATGCAAATACCGTAATATTCCATAATATACGACTGTCCGTTCATGAACTTGGTTCTGTGTTAGAACGTTCACTTTATACACATTTCTCCAATACTCAAAGCCTGATACCTTTTGCCCCAGACAGCTAGCATCCTTGCTATACAAACTAAGGCTTAACTCTTGGAAAACAAAATATACACAAAATGTATGTTTGTTCAAAAACATTATCCGTCCGCCATCTACTCTTTGAATGTCCTATCTTACTTACGACATACAGAAATAACAATCTCGATTTTTCATGTACTGACGCTAGAGATATCTTTTACAACAAAAATAATATTATTTCGGTGGTCCAGCTGATTCTCAGATCCCCTGTTTGCAGATTGTTATGAAGAGTTAATTGATTGTTGTCTCTTATTATTTGACACCGTTAATTCATTGTTCTGAATTATCAATTGTAATTGTTCCCCTTCTTACATTCAAATTTCCATTACCCCTCCCCATCCCCACCCCCAACCCCAACCCCCACCCACCTTTTTTTTTCTTTCCCTCTGTGTGTGTGTGTGCGGTGTGTGTGTGTGCGTGTGTGTGTGTGTGTGTGTGTGTGTGTGTGTATGCGTGTGTGTGTGTGTGTGTGTGTGTGTGTGTGTGTGTGTGTGTGTGTGTTGTGTGTGTGTGTGTGTGTCTAAAATAACTATTGTGAACAGACGTTAAATAAAAGATTCCATTCCATTCGATCTTCAGCCCACGGGTCTATCAAAAGAACCACGAAGGAGTGAAATAACCACAGTATACTCTATGTACCCTGCTCCTGGTAAAAAGCCTGTAATATGCGCACTTGGCATATCCCCATTTGGTTTGATCTAAAAAAAATATATATATAATCACTGTTCACTTGTGGCTATCTCGTTTTGACACTACCATTCAAGTTTGCGGCCTGACATCGACTGTGTCAGTAACTGGGCTGTTGTGTGATCGTGTGTTTTATTTTGCCAATAAATAGTCTAACCCTCAGTCATGCAAGATTCATTTCACAACCCTTTGTGTGTAGTTTTCTGTTTACAGGGTGTTTTTGTACATTTGTTTCCGTTGGCTCGTTTTCAATACCTTTTTCTTTCAGAGTTGCATTGTGGCTGTACACACTGTTTATTCTGTAAATCTTCTATGTGTATTACCAATATAAAACAATGATAATGCTGGTATAGTGTGCACCATGATGACACAGGATGGCCCATAGCATGGGGCAGCAAATAATGAAATAGTAGTAGTAGTAATGGCATCATCATCATCATCATCATCTTCTTCATCATCATCATTATTATTATTATCATTATCATTGTTATTGTTATCATTATTATTGTTATTGTTGTTATTATTATCATTATTGTTATTGTTATTATTATCATTAGCGTTGTTGTTCTTCTTCTCCTTCTCCTCTTTCATCTTCTTCTTCTTCTTCTTCTTCTTCTTCTTCTTCTTCTTCTTCTCCTTCTTCTTCTTCTTCTTCTTCTTCTTCTTCTTCTTCTTCTCTTCTTCTTCTTCTTCTTCTTCTTCTTCTTTTTCTTCATCTTCTTCTTCATCTTCTTCTTCTTCTTCTTCTTCTTCTTCTTCTTCTTATTATTATTATTATTATTATTATTATTATTATTATTATTATTATTGTTATCAACATCATTATTATTATTGTTATTATTATTATTATTATTATTATTATTGTTATTATTATTATTATTATCATTATCATTGTTGTTGTTGTTGCTGCTGCTGCTGCTGTTGTTATTGCTTAAAGCCCATCCGACTGTGCAGAGCCATATCAGGGCTAGATCATCTGAAAACACATAGAACACCTTGATGACACCGCAAAAAAAAAAATTTTTTAAATAAAAAAACGGAAAAGAAAATTAAGTACACACGTCACTGGATTCGTGTACACATAATCTAAGGATATGCGATACTGCTGTTTTTGTTTAAAGCCCAGCCGATTGTGTAGAGCCATATCAGGGCTATAACTTGTTTCAAAACATGCACAACACTTCAACAGGGAAAAAAAAAAAGAAAATTAAGAACACATATCAATGTATTCACCCACATAATCTAAGGAGATGCCCCTGGCGTTGACCCCTTCGTCCAATTTATAACACAGAGGATTTAAGAAACATATCTGAATAGAAATTTAAACATAACTAAGGACACTAAGACATTTAAAAACAGGCCTAAATTACCTAAAATTGCTTCTGCATATCTCATTTCCTTAGAGCCAAAAATGCACTTAATACATGTAGGCTACCCAATTATCAATCCTAAGAGAAAGTGCATAAGACTTTACTGAATTGATAAAGGTAAATGGAGCAGCAAGACAGTAAATGATAGGAAGAAATGACAGAAAGCAAAGGAACAAGGCAGAAACAAAGAGGGTGACAGAAAAGAGGAAATTTCTAGCACAGAATTCGCAGAAGGTGGGGATACTATTTATACTGAAAGAGCCCCGGCATTCCCACAGTGGAGGATATGCGATAAATAAATAAGTATATAGGCCTACAAGTAAATAGATAGATAGATAGATAGATAGATAGATAGATAGATAGATAGATAGATAGATAGATAGATAGATAGATCATCATCATCATCAGGTGCCCTGCCGCATGGCTTTGGCGATCATGGATTTCCATCAGTCTCTATCTCTCGTTGCCCCAAGCGTCTCTCCCACCCACCTCGTCCCCAGCCACT